>VDFB02259167.1:186016-255056 GCA_007258455.2 Sequoia sempervirens
TACAGATGTTCAATCAGAACTCCAGGCACTCATTCATATCATTTTCAGTGGGGAGACAGTTGGCTGTAAGATTACTCAGCTTACAGTCATGTCAACACTTTTCGATGAAGCAACGAGGAGCAGAAGGGAACTTCAGTCTCAGATCACAGCTGGTGAGGACATGCTGCATCGACATAGCATCCTTCGTCAGAGTCTCATCGCTCCGGACAGTGACACAGTCAACAATCTCATTGAGGGGTTGATTGCTCGAGATCACACACAGTGAACTTCAGTTCCCACTTCTCAGATAGACTTCACACACACGAAGAACTGGATGTTACCCTTTTCAGTTAACTCGGGGTTGTCATCACATGCATACCTATTCTGAGATTCGCCTTGTTTACTTGGAGTTGTATTTAGGGTTTTCGTTAACTGATGATAGTCTTCCAGTTAACTTGTTTTAATAAGGACGTGCATGCTCGCACAATTGTCCATTTTTAGATTAGATGTTTCAGTTAAACTGAGGGTAGTTGCCCAGTTAACTGTATAGTTTGCTTAATTAGGGTTGGGCGCATTGCTTGCATGCATTGCAGGAACTATAGATAACACAAGGTGATTTTAGGGTTCCCTACACCTTGATGTATATAAATAAGAGCTTACGCTCATTTGTAAATAACTTTTGCTTGAGAGAGGAATATATGCTGTGCCCACCTTGCCCTCAATATTACTCTTTTTCGTATTTGTTCATGTGTCTTCACTATTGCAATTGATTGTTATACCACCTAGGGTTTCGAAAGATTGTGATGCTGAATTCTTTCCATAGATTAGATATATCTGTTTGAACATCTTTGTCATTGAAATCAATTGTTATACCACCTAGGGTTCCAAAAGATTAAAGTGATAAGGCTGTTTTGTGTTAATTTACTGTTGTGATCGATCGTTATACCACCTAGGGTTTCGAGAAGTTGCAGCAATAAATCTGTTTTTGTGAATCTTTATCAGTATAATTGAAGGTTATACCACCTAGGGTTTCGTGAGATTATAAAGATAAAGGCTGTTTTGTGAAGGCTTTGCTGATTCGATCGAGTGTTACACCACCTAGGGTTCCATAAGATCGCCTTGGTAAATTCTTAAATCTGTTGTGCCCAATAAGTTGGTTTAGATTGAGATGATAGTTGTGCCCACCTTGCCTTCAAGTAGAGAGTCTAAACCCGCTTATCGTCAGATAGTCAAACCTTGCTCCGTTTCCTCTTGCTCTGTTTTCCTGAGGAGATTGGATAGATATAAGTTGTAGTTTAGTTGATTTGCGAAACCAGAGAAAACTCAGCTGCAACGTAGAAGTTCTTTCAAGAAAGTCTTGTGCCTCTAGCAGCTGAAACAAAAAGACAGGAAGTAGTTTTAGCTTATTTTCCTTTGCAAAGTATATTTGTCAAAGTACATCGAGGGAGCTTCCCCTCCATAATTCGAAGAGCACTCATTGCGTAGTGTGCATAGGCTGTTCATAACAACTTGTACTCCAGAGGTGTTAGTTGTTACGCCAACACTTTAAAAAGAAAAATGTTTTCAAAAAGAAGAAAAGCCTGTTCATCAAAGATGTTGATGTGACAAACAGTGGTACAGATGCATCCATTGGAGAAGGAGAAGAAACCTTGTTTATGACAACCATTAATTCAAATCAGAATCAAAATGAAAAGATTGCAGATCAATCTGAACTTGAGGTGGATTTTGAGGGTGAGCTGAGAAGTGCTCTAGGAGAAATTAAGAAACTCAAGAAGGAGGCTATGATACAGATGAATCAGATTCAAAAAGACACTGAAAACCTGGTAAATAAGGTGAATAATTCTGAAAAACAAATTGCTGATTTGAAACTTCAAATTGAGATTCTAGAAGTTACTAAAATGCAATAGAAATCAAAGAAAAAGAATGCTGCACTCTAGAGGCAAAAATTGTTGACTTGAGGAAAGAGCTTGACATGTGTGATAGCAGTAACAAACTGGCAGATCTTATAGGTAAACAAAGATACCATAAAGATAAAATTGGTCTAGGGTTTATGGAAGGCCAATGCTCTCATTCCGATGAACCTCAACATTCCAATGTGACAAATGAAAAGTTTTTGAAACTATCAATTGGGGAAAGGTATATTCCTTTTAGAAGTAATCTGCATTTCTTTGGCTATTGCTTCTACTGTAAACAATACGGGCATAAGGCAAGTGAATGTAGGGTATGTCTAAAAGGAGCTCAAGTTCTCAAAATGAAAAACTCTTTCAGACACAACAAAAGAAAACTAACACCCTTTTCAAGACAAATGCTGATAAAGCAAAGTTAATTTGGAAGCCAAAGAGGGTTGATGAAAAGACAGGAAATATGTTTAATCAAACAACCCTATATGCCAAGAAGAAAGAGTTGTGAGTTGTAGACAGTGGATGCTCTCACCACATGACAGGGGATAAAAACAACTTTATCAAATTTGAATATTGTGATGGTGGTTTAGTGTGGTTTGGAAATGATGATTGTATTCAGATCATAGGGAAAGGTACTGTTTCATTGGATGATAACTTATCTTTGCATGATGTGTACTATGCAGAGGGTCTCAAGCATAATCTCTTAACTCTTAAGTGTAACTCAGATTTGTGATAATGGTTTTATGTTCTTTTTGATGCTCTTGGATGTGAGATTAGAAAGAAAATAGGTAAGGTTGTTGCAGCAGGATTGAGGACCAAAGGAAACATCTATAATCTGCAAGACATCAATTGCTTGAGAATGGTTGATCAGCTGAGGGAGAGATTGGATGATCTTCCTCCTGTTTCTCTTCTCTAAATCTTTTTATGTGTGTTTTCAGGGGGAGCTTCAAGTGTCATTTTATATCCCTGTTTTGGTTGGTTACATTGTGTTTATGGTGATATCTTTGTAGTACAGTGGTTTTTCAAGTATATGCTTTGATCATGCTGCCTTGATGATGGCATTGGTTTGCTTTGACAGTTTGTGGTAATTGGTTTCAGATTGGTGATATGGGCTCATGCTGCTAACAGTTGGTAATGCATTTTGGTAATACAGTTGGCAATTTTTTTTTCTCATGTTGCTTACACTTTATGGCTATGGTTTATAATGCTTCCACAGTGGTCTCGTGGTGTTCAATCATTGATGTCACTAATTGATAATGATAGTATCCAGTGAAATATAATGAAGTGGTTTGATGGCAGTGGTTGTTGTTGCTTGATGACAGCAGTTGTTTATAGACAGTGTTCTTGCAACCTTTGCTCTTGCATTACAATGGCTTGTATGCCTCATGCTCCTGATGGCAGTCCTCACAGTGTAGCAGTCCTCTCTCAATGGACAATGCCAATACATAGATGCTCTGCATTATGGTCTGCTTTAATATTGCTTGTCTTGTGGACAAGTATATTCTGCCTCTTTGCCAATGTTTTGATGATGATGAGATGACAATACCCCTTGGATTGAGAGTACACTTTGATGTACACCTTGCTGTGATAACTGACTTTGATGTACAATTTTCTATAACTGTAGACCTTGATGCTATGACAGTACAGTGGCATGTGGCCTATTCATTTGTCCAATGGATGTGGCACACTAGTTTCTCAGTTGCCTGAATCACGGGGGAGTTTGCAGGAATGTGGTTGCTTTCATCTTTGTCAGTTGTGATTTCTTGTTGCTTGGTTTGAGATAGTGGTCTGCAGTGACTTGAAGACAGTATTTTGATTATTGTGACAAGCCTTGTGCAAAGGCTTCATGATGGTCAGTTCTTCATAAGGACAGTAAGTGTTACATTGAGGGTAGATATGTCTTGTGTATAAGATGAGCAGGTCAGACATAAAGGGCTGTAATAAGCAAGTTTTTAAAGTTATCATGAAGAAAGGAAGTCTTCAAACAACAATAATGAAGACAGTCACGGTTTTATGACTTTAAGCAAAATAAAAGAATCAAGAAACAAGGTTTCAGATCTGGAAAAGACCCTTAATTGTCATGAAAAAGGGGGATACCTAGTTTAGCACTCTATTGAGCAGGGTTGGATAAAAGGGGGATGTCATGAGAAGAACATGCATAATGAAGGCTTAAGGTCTTCTATTACAAGGATCAGTCAAGAACATGCATAAGGAGACAGTATCTAGTGGAAGTTACCATATAAGAACAACGCTTATGAAAGTTTTTTTACCATGTAAAAGATGAACCTATGAAAAGGATAATCTTGAAGGCATGAAAGTAATGGAGTTTCAAAGGGTAGTCATAGACAAGTCATAGTGGTATCGAGGATAGGGAGTTGACATCTAACTTAGATTGGCAAATGATAAAACAAAGGCTATCTTAGCAGCAAGTCAAAGGCTAATATGTGAGAGAGCAAATATCACAGGGGAGCTTATATCTTTTGGTTGCTTGATTCAGTTTTTGAAGTGCAGTTGGTGTCAAGTGTTGATTGACAATGGATAGTGCTATGGTGTTGTTATTTGCAGTGACAAATGCCATGATTGCTATTAATAGTCCCTCATGTTTTGCAGGTGTGGTCTTGTCAAACTTCAATGAACTTCATGAATGTTTTCTTCCTCATTATTTGTCAGTGATCTCAGTTACTGTTGATCAATATTGTGATGTTTAAACAGTGATTTCAATGACTGTTTTCTCAGTCCCAGTTTGTACGTATTTTTAGTGCTATAGATCTCCATCACAGGGTATTCATATGATCTTGATCTGACAGTGCTAGGATGATGTTGCCAATATTAACAGTGATCTACATATCATGATATTGAGACAGTGACATGGTGACAGATGTTTTTTAAAAACACTTAACAGTGGTCATTGACTGTTGACAGTGATTCTGCAAGTTTAGCAGTGTGCAGTAGATGCTCTTTATTCATGCTATCAATGATAGCAATTTTTTCAGTCACAATTACCTCTTTCCAGGTGGTTTCAGTGGTGATTTCTGCTTATTCTTGATGCCATCTGACTGGTTTATATTCTCTTTCATATTTCTTGTGATATGCATGCACTCTTGAAGTTTGTGAAACATTGCTTGATGATCTTGTTACTATTCATTCTCATGCCTTTTATTGTCTAGTGTTCTTCATGCCTATAGTCCACTGGTATTGTTGGAGACTCAGTTCCTTTGGCATTGTTGTCAAAGGGGGAGAAGTGCAGTGTTCAAGCTATTTTATTTTCAGGTGGCAGCAAAGTGACTGTGGGTTGCAAAGTGGCAGGGATTGTGTGGGGAAATTGTGAACCAGTGAACATGAGTAGGAAGATTTTATCTTCATAGGGGAAAGAGCAAAAGTGTTGACATCAATGCCAAAGGGGGAGTTTGTTGACTTTGGCATTGTTTGTCATTGATGTCAACCGTGTATAGATTGGCTGATTGAATGAGTTGTGTTGGTGGAATTGGATGGTGTTGATATGAAGTCACTTCATCATACTTCTTGGTTCATGTCCATACATTTTATCCTTGCTTCATTCATAGTTTGATCATTTCATGATGGCATTGTGCAAGAAGTGGTGTACATTATTGAACATCTGTTTTAGAAAGCTGCAAGTTGGAGTGTATCATTGATGTGACAGTATTGTGGCTCATGGTTTCCTCTTTCAATACTTAGTAAGTAGTTTGGCTCCTTGATCATAAAAACTACAAGGTTATTGCTTCATGATGTTGATAAGATTCATTCACCTCATGGTGGATTCAAAGTGAAGCTTTTCCATTGGTGTTGAAAAGGAAAGATTGATGGTGCTATTTGGTGGCTGGCTGAAATCATGGTTCATTCACATGTCTTCAATTCATTGGGTTCCTTCATTTTTTGAAAGCTTGATTCTAAAACCCTACATAAGGATTTCTATGCAAAGTTTAAAACAAAGTCATTTTTATGATGTTTGATTAGTGACTTGATATCACCAGCCAAAGAGTCACTTAAGTGACCACTTGAGGGGTTTATTTAAGCTAAGAGACCGGCCCTTCTTATAGTGCTACTGTCCAAGCAGGTGAATGCTGTATATTTGGGTATATTGAATGTTTTAGACTATTGTATACAGCAGCAAAACAAGGGTTTCAAAGTTTGGTATGCAATGACATGTTTCAAGGCTTTGACAACAACAAACTTGTGATGGTTAGGAGCAGATAAAGGATTTGGTGGTTTGTGCAGTTAGGTTTTGTAAGTGTTTTCAGTTGCATTCCAAAACCGACTAAGGTATGGCTGCACCTAGTTTTATCAGATTGATGATTGCTATATATATGACATGCTCAAGTTCGGGTGTTGGTTAGATAGTAAGCTGGAAAAACTTGAGATATCAAGTATCATCTTTGTTTTTCAGCTCTTTTCTGATTATATGATTATTATGATTTGAATGTGGAGGTTTCTCTCTAAACCCTAGTTTTATGAAATGAGCATTTTGTAAATGCTGAATGTAGTTGGACAGTGAAGTGAATATTTTTTTTAAGAAAGATTGTATACAAAAATTGTGGAAAGAAAAATTAATATGTTTTGTGTTTTCTGGGTTTCAAGTGCAATGGAGCCTATAGGACACATAATGTATTAAGGCAGAAAACTGCCATGAGCATTAGAGAAATAGAGTAACCCTCCGTCCTTACATTTTATCTTGATTATTGATAAATGTCAGTGAGACATCTTTATGCCAGTGAGGCAGTTATGAACTTGAAAATCCAGTGAGGCACAAATAATAGCCAGTGAGGCTCTGTAATTAGTGGTTTTTGATTAAGCTAGTGAGGCATTTTATCAAGTGTTTTTCATCCCTATGAGGGTTTTCCACTCATGAAAATATTGTGTTATGGTTCTTTTGTGTTATGCCTCTTTTGGATTTTGCATGTGGTTTAAAGATCTGATATTGGCTATCACATTTGAGTATATTCTTGAAACTGAACTTTTCATGATTATAAAGGTCTGTTTTTTGAATAATAATTGAATTTGAATTTTGGTTATTGAAACACTGATTCACCCCCCTCCTCTTAGTGTTTCCCGTACTCCAACAAGGGTGATATGAAAAGTCATGCCTTTGGAGGGATCGATCAAATATATAACGTAAGTGATCCAAATGTCGGCGTTTAAATTCACACCTTTGGAATGTGAATTTGAAACGGACAGCTATGCATAGATAAATTGCTCTTCAAATTAGGAGGGGAAGCTCCCTCTTGCTGATGGTATGAAAGAAAGGAAATTAAATCTAATTCGCCTATCTTTTTGGTTCAGCTAGAGCACAAGGTTTATAAAACACAAGATGCCGCAACTGAGATTTTCAAATTAAGAATTCCAACTATGACTAACTTACGCTAAAGACGTTTCTAATTCCTCAAGTAATACGCAAAGCAAGAGAAATAGAAATGAACAAAGTATGATTCTCTGACAAAAGGCTTAAGTAAACTCTTTCTCAACATACATCTACTTACTTTCAATGCGAGTTGAAATTAAGATCACATAAGCATAACACAATAAACGGAAATCTGAGACATTATATCAAGGGAAAGGATGCTCATGACTTTATTTCTCAAACTTTTGGAACAAAGATTACACTAAACACATGCACAGAACAAGGATTTGTAGCTAAAGAGGCTTTCAAACTTGCTCTTACACAAAGGGACGACAATTACAACAACTACTTGCTGGCTAAAAGAGACTCAACAATTCGCTATCATAAAACAATTGAACAACACTTGAATAACAAATAGAAGGCACTATAGGCTCAATGTTTTGTTATCACTAGCATGGTTAAAGAATAAATGAGCAAAGGCTCTTATTTATAGGCAAGCAGAGGAGTAGGGAACCCTAAAATCTCCTTGCTTTTACAATTAGGGCTTGCTTAGCAAGCAAGCTTTATTTCTAAATCTAGAAAGAAGATAACATCTAACACCTAAGAAAGCAGGAAAAGTGGGAAACGCCAACTATTACAATTTGTCTTCTTTCTCTTCTTCGAAGAATGGATAAGAATTGTTCCAAGAATAGAAAGAAAGCGGAAAGAAAGCTTCTAGATGAAAACCGCTTTAAATCTGAATGACATCTGCTAAAAAGCAGGAAATTGTGTCTCGATCAAGTACATTTATACCCTCAATAGCAAAGTTATGCATTTCTAAGATATCCTCTCCATTTGCAATTGATCTCAGGAAATCTTCAACCTCATTAAATCTTCAACCTCATTGGCCGCCTTTTCAAACTTTGCTGACATCATGGAAATATGACTCATTCTCCCGCCAACTGGACTGCTGCCATCACAGCTGTGAACAACACTCTAAAATTGTGTTTGTACTTCATCAAGCTCAATATAGGAACCATCTTCAAGACTGTATCGAGAAGGAATCTCTGTGACGAACTCATTGATGAAAAGAAGAGTTTCGATCACCCTTTGTCTGTAGGCAATAAACTCCTCGGATATCCTCTCGTAGGTTTTAACCTTGAAGACATGATGCTCTCTCCAAGCAAGGATTTGCCTCTTGTGTTCTTTTGAGACCACTAAACCATAGGTTGTATCGAAATCAACAATGATGATTTCATGCCTTGGTTTCACCTCTACCATTCATTGTTCAAACCCTTGAATACCTTGACGTAGCGCATGAGCGTTGTCTCTCAATTGAAACATCTGTGCTAAGATCTCCTTTCCTCTGACGATGAAACTCTTGATCCACTTTTGAGTTTCCTTCCCACATATTACCAGTTGTCTCAATTGATGATGATTAGCTGGTGTCTCTAAAACTTGGGGCAACAACTGAGTAGCCTGTGAAGAGCCATGGACAAGGTTAGAAATATAAAGCCTGAGTTGTTGTATTTTAGCCTTGAGGGCTGCTTTGTCTTCTCCATCCTTGAGCACTCTTTCTTGAAGGTTTTCAGACACAACTCTGAACAAATTGACATCCGCATGCCTGGTGTTTTTACCAATATTAGATTTTGACCATCACGAAGTCATCCATGTCAACTTCATCTCTGTTCTTATGTATGGGAGGTATGGCAATCTCCATGACCATCTCACCATCATAATTCCTATCAAAGTGAACTTGCTTCTTTACTTTCTTCTTAGGAGGTTCCTGATAGATGCTGTCAAGGTCGTCAAAATCCACCTGATATGAAGGTCTTCTTCTCTCCCTTCCCAAGGAGCTCTCAAGCAAAGATACGGTAGTATCTTTACTAACTTCCTTGGGAGGTACAATTGCATCTTCTTCATCTTCTTCAATAACAAGGTCGATGTGAATCGGTGAAGACCCTGTCAATTGTATGGAATCATGCGTTAAGTGTAGCTCCTCTATCTCCTTCTGAGGTACGGGCCCGTCAAGAGGAGCTTCTGCTTCAATTGTGGGTTGCTCTTGTATGACTATGCCTGAGAAGTCTAACCACCTTCTTACGTTTTTATTTGATCTGCTACCCTTCACACCTTCTTGAGACTGACTTATGCCTTTCCCTTTCGACTGTGCTCTGGAAGAAAAGGGAAGTGATGATTGTGTCCTTGGCGGCTCTGTTGTTGGAATGGAGTTTTCCTCTTAAGGACTAGGAAAACTTTGTTGTGCTCGAGGACTTGTTTTGTCCTCTCTTCAACTTGTTGTACCCAAAACCAAAATTTTTGCTTCACTAAGGTATTTTGCTTAATTGAGTCTTAACCTTGTTAAAGTGATGTCAGAAGGTCGTTTTTGGGCTTTTCAAATATGGAGTTGGTGTCAGTGTCATGTCAGTCTGTTATTGAAGAGATTTAAGAAAGGTGAAAATTTGAGCGAAAAACATCAAAATTTTCTCTCTGGAGAAGGGAGCACATTCTCAAATGGGCACCCTATCGTTTAGGGGCTCAGATCTTGTTTTTAGGGTTTGTCACCTCCAGCAGACATTTGCCCGGCATCACGTCAGCTTCGCAGTGAGCTATCCAGCCTGTCAAACGGACCTGTTTCGAGCAAGTTGTGGAAGATATAGCGCAAAACGAGGCGAAAGCGAGAATTGGCTAACACTGGGGAAAAGCGCACATTTTGGAAAAGGCGCCCATCTTTTTGAGTTGCCAAATGAAAGTTTTTGGCTAAATGCCACCCAAGATGTTTGTCTCACTTTTGTTCAAGCTTCGCGACGCATCCGTCAGTGGGTGAATTTGAGTTACTGAAGTGCCTGAACCTGAGGTTGAACGTAGGGTCAAATCTTAGTCAGAATATCAAAGGAAAAGCAAAAGAGCACATTTTGAGAAAGGCGCCTAAGCTTTTTAAGTCTTTAATGCTTTTGTTTTGATGATATCAGATATTCAATGTGTCCGTGTTATGCTCAGCTTTCCGTTGCCTGTTTTCGCCGTATCAGAAGATGACTCAGCGGCTTGCAGTCGGAGTTTTTGTGTTATTTTAGTCATTTCTAGAAATGGCCAAGTCTGGAAGCAAAGAGCAACTTTTCAAAAAGGCGCCCTTGATTTTCACCCCTCAGATGATGTTTTTTGGGGAAATGTGCCTTTGCAGTTGTCGTGCAGAATAAAGTTAGCTCCGCAGTGAACCTGAGATCCAGTCTTGAAAGTTGGTAAAACAGAAGTTATGAAGGATTTATTTTTCCCTTCGTACGAGATACAGAAGTCAAAATTTGACTAACTCTGAGAAAAAGCGCAGCTTTTGAAAAAGGCGCTTGGATTTTTGGGCCTTCAGATGTCAGTTTTATGACGTGCAGTCTCAACATATCTTTTGATCAGTTCTTGCTTAGCTCTACAATGCACCTGTCAGCCAGTCAATCGGAGAAGTCAGTCAACCAGTGTCAGAGGATGAACAGAGGTCCCGACAGAGGTTTTAGCTTAAATTTTCATGAAATTTGGCTAAGTCTGGAATTCGCCTTAAGAGTTCAAAGTTGAATTTTCGAAAGAGAGTTGAATGGACGCCTTAACTGGAGTTCTGACTACAGTTAGACTAAACGTTTTCTGGGTTGTCATCTTCAGTTCGTATATTGGCATGTTGAGTGATCTTTCTGCTTTGCATGTTGAGTTAACTTGATTGCATGTTCACTTAACTGAAGATTATCAGTGAATGTCAACTGGAGTTCATATGCATGGCGAATTTGGTTGCAATTGTGAAGATTTTAGTGAAGATGGTGCTTCATTGAGTGTCAACTGAAGTTCTAGAAGGACAATATGAATGATGAAGCATAATTTTAGTGAAGTATGGCGCATGAAGTTGTTAACTTTAGTTCCAAAAGGGTCGCCATATTTAGATTTTATTGATAAAGCATAAATTAGTGAAGCTACGCCCTTTACAAGGAATGACAATTGAAGTTCCAAAAGGGTTGTTATTTTTAGAATTGAATCAAGCATAAGTGTGAAGTTGGCGCACTTCTTGAAGGCCAACTGAAGATTGAAAAGGGTTGCTATGTTTAGAATGTTTATTGCATGATATATGGCAGATTTCTCATCTCAATCAAGATTGCTCACTTCACTTATCAAAAGGGTCGCCTTAGTTCAAAATTGTGAATCCAAAGCAAGTGTGAAGATGGCGAATTCAATGAAGAGTGCTAACTGAAGTCAAAGCCGCATGAAGTTGTTAACTGAAGACTGAGAAGGAAAACCCTAATGCATGGCGACTTATTTAGCATATCTGAGTTTCAGTTAACTGGAATGAGGTCCAATTAGAAGCCAAGCGCACTTTTCATGGATTCCTTGCCTAGTGTGAATTTTCAAAGATGAAAATCTATATATTTCAGCCATGGCGTCCATTATTTCATCATCTTTTGGTCTGAAGTTCATATTCTTCTTGAGCGACCAGCAAGCTAAAGGTGCTACAGGTGTCCGAATTCAACGTTCTTCGAAGCAACGAGTTCAGATTGTTCAGAGGAAGGCAATTCTAGACTTTATTTTCACTTTGCATGCAGGTTTCATCAAGTTTCAAAGAGGAGATTGGCAGATTTTTCAGAAGCAGTCAAGCAAAACTTTCTATTTTCTGTCTTATTTCTTCTATTTCTCACCCTAGGTACTTTCTTCGCATGTCAAAGAAATTCAACACATATTCAGAATCTGATCATCTGAGTTCGCATATTTCAGCATTTGCAGCCAAACCCACGTCTTAGATTTTTTCGAGAAAATCGCCCCGTAGCCTTCATTCTGAAGCTCTATGCTTTTTTCCAAGAGTTTCTTTGCATGTGGGCTTGAAACACATTTTTTCAAGAATTCAACTATCTGGGTTTGTTCAGAATTCAGTTGTGCACAAAACCCATGTTCCAGAAAAACTTCGAAAATTTCTTTCGTCAGAAGCTATTTTTAGCCTTGTCCAGAGGTTTTCAGAAAGTTCTTCAAGTATATTCGACTTTACAGTCAAAAGTCATCATTTTCAAAATGCAGTTCAATCTTATTGATTACAAGGTGAAATCGGCTCTTGCTCATAATTTCATCAAGACTTCAGATACAGACCTGAATCATGTTTATCCAGTGGTCAATCTGAGCAGTTTGAAGGGTGTTAGCAGCAATTCATTGAAGAACCTTGAACGTTCAGGGTTACTGGCAGCAGCTTCTATTCCTGTTACTACTTTCGATCTTGAGTTCGTTCTTGCTTGCATCAAGCATTATGATTCATCTTCGCGCCAAATTAGATCAGTAGATGGAAGAGTTGTTTGCAGTCTCAAACCAAAGGACATAGAGAAATGTTTTGCTATTTCTCCTCGCTCAGATAACTTTACTGTGGTTCTTGAAGCTTGTGAGAAGATATGGGATGCTGATCAACAACGTTCGCAGAGGAAAGTTGCTCAGAAATGGCTGACAGTTCAGAAAACTAACATGCCCAAGAAGGTTGGTCGTGGCGAATTCAAGGAGGAAGTTGCTGTTTTGATAACTTTACTCAATCGAGTTACCGGTCAATCAGATGCCAGCACTTTCCGTTCATGGATGTTTTACCTGATTACCAGGATTCTTGATGGTACAGAGCGTTTTGACTAGGCTATGTTGATTAGTGATTGCTTACATCAGCAAATTACTAACTTTCTCAAGTATCATGAGTTTCATATGATATCCTACTTGGTCTACTTGGTTGCATTTCAAGGTAGCTACAGGCTTCTTAAAACTAATGGCACTCTCGGTGTTCAGCGTGTTCATGAGTATTATCCTCAGTTGGAGTTCTCTCAATCTGAGCAGGACTTCCGAGCAGTGAATGATCACTTTTCCATGAGAACCGTGAGAGATCTTGACAACGAGATGCATATTCGTATTTCTGCCGAGGCCAAATCAGCGATGGAGACTTGGGCGGATTGGTTTATCCAGTTCCCTACTTTCACATACATCCGGGTTTATGGATATGTTGGAGAGCCCCTGATGTTGCCAAGGTATCCGTCAGACAAGATTATCTTTATGGAGTTCCTCAGACAGATGCAGCATGTCCATTTCTTTCTTCGTAGTCGTCATAAGACTGCGGCTAATTTTCCATTCACATTGGGAATTTTCACATGCAATGCAGCAACAGATGCCAGGTTTATGTCTACCGAGATAGAAAGGTTCAAACTCAAGACTTATACTGAGAGGCGTTCCTATGATCCTCTCGGTCATTATGCAGATCGGTTAGAGCGAGGGATTGCACATACGCCAGCGCTTGAAGATTTCTGGGCTAATTGTGAAGATGAATTCGAGGTTAGTTGTTGTCACTATTGGTCAGCTCTCTGATTACCTATCAGAAGATGTTGATGGTCTATCAGATGATGATGGAGAAGTTCTTCTCAATTCATATGTCAAAGATCAAGTTGCTCGGCAGCCACTTCGCTCACTTGATTGGTATGCTAAAGAGAATATTTCTATCGAAGAGGTTTCCAGATCAGTTATCAAGACTAGTAAGTTGTTCTTGGAGAGCAAACGGACGCGAAAGTCAGTTCTTGTAGCAGAGCCGCCAAAGGATGTCTCTTTGTTGCCTTCTACTTCTAGGGCAGGACCTCGAGTCAAGGCCATTATAATACCTCCTGAAGGGGTTAGACTCAGTGGAAACACGGGGAAAAGAGCTACTGGTAAGAGGAAGCAGAAACAAATTGAGAGTGTTCCTGAGGTTCCAGTAGAGACAGTTATTCAGGCTGAGCCTCACGTTTCACCTCCTAGTTCGCCTCACATACAACCTATTGACATAGATTCTGAGCCTGAGACACCAATTCAAGCAGGATCGGAGACACCTGAACCACCACAGGTTGATACATCAGGGACAGTCTCTCCGCGAATCGAGAATATTGTTCAATCTTGTTGGCCCGAAAAGTCTTTGGGAAGATAGAGGCGTGAACCTTCGTACAACCTTGATTTATCTGAGTTCGGTGAACCCTATCAAAGAAGATCGAACAAGAAGATAAAGAAACAAGTGCATATCGAGAAAACTCCAGAATCAAAGATTGTTATCGAAGTTGCTGTTCCTCCAGAGGGTAAGAGTTTAGATGAAGTCGAAGTTGGTGACTTTACATTCACTAAGGCAAATCTTGGCAGGACCACTCGAGAGACAGATGTAACTCTTCTTAAGATCGTCACTAATAATCTTGAAGAGCGAATCACGAAGGATGGAGAAGATAAGGCCTTACTCAAGGCTGAAAATAGTCAACTTCGTCAGTACATTTCTGATCTTGTTCATGGAAATCCGAATAGAGCACCTGTTCTTCCTCAGAGTACACCTGCAGAACAACGAAAAATGGATCAGTTAGTCAGTCATGGCAGACTTTTGGACAACTGGATTGATAGTTTAGTTGCTGCTGGTCGGTGTCTTCTTGCAGATATGTATCAGTTAAGGAATGATGCACATAGACTCCGTCAGGGTATTCAGTTGCTGGAGATTGCAGTTGCAGAGAGTTTGGCAAAAGATCGTGTTCTTGTATCTTAGTTATCAGTTGCATATGATGCCTTGGAGATAGTCGAGGATCAAGAGAAAGTTTTTACTTGGAGAGAGCAGCACCTTCTCAGGACAGAAATATGTGAGAAGATTTCTACCAAGTTGTTTTCACTCAAGGATGATGTGGTTGGAGTACTTGCACTTGTCAGCGGCTTCGTTGTTCAGATTCCATGTCATTATCTTCTGGAAGATGGCATGTACGTTGAGTTGGAGAAAGTGCAAGCAGAGTTCGAGAAGCTGATTCGTGACAGCCTTGAAGGTGAACCTATGGCGCCTAAATTAGAGAATATTTCAGTGATTGCAGCCAGTTTCAGAAAGGCGACTGAAGAATGTAAAGATGGCACGCACATGATCACAGAAAGTGGCAGAGAACTGAAGAAGCAGACTATTGTTTTGAGCAGCGTCAAAGTGCCAGATGACAAAGAGATCGATGAGTTCTTGGTCGAAGTGTTAGACCGAGTTGACATGGAGTGATCTGTCAGTTGTAACCTGCAGTTAATTTCGAGGGTTGAGTCATGAGCAGCAGTTAACTCGACTTTCAGTCTTGAGTTTACTTGCTGACTTAACACATGCTTATCTCATCCTTGGAATTATCAACACAGGAGTTAGGGTTAGGGTTTCCAGTTAACTGAAGGTAGTGGCCAGTTAACTTTGCTTTAAATAAGGGCGTGCATGCTTGCACATGGTCCATTTTAGGTTATTTTGGTTAACGATGGTAGCTTTCCAGTTAACGTAGAGTTTACTTCATTAGGGTTTAAGCAAATCTTGCATGCATTGCAAGAACTGTAGATGACTCAAGGTGATTTTAGGGTTACCTACACCTTGATGTATATAAATAAGAGCTTTTGCTCATTTGTAAATAACTTTTGCTTGAGAGAGAAATATATGCTGCGCCTACCTTGCCCTCAATATTGCTCTTTTGGTATTTGTTCATGCGTCTTTGCTATTACAATTGATTGTTATGCTACATAGGGTTTCATGCGATTGTGATAGTGAATTCTTTCCATAGTTTAGATAAATCTGTCTTGTGAATCTTTTATCATTATTGATCAAGCGTTATGCCACATAGGGTTTCGTGAGATTGTGATGATAAATCTGTTTTGTGAAGTCTTTACTGTTATGATCAAGTGTTATGCCACATAGGGTTCCATAAGATTGTCATGGTAAATACTTCTCTTAGTTTAGATAAATCTGTTTTGTGAATCTTTTATCATTTTAATCGAGTGTTATGCCACATAGGGTTTCATAAGATTGTGATGATAAATCTGTTTTGCGAGTCTTTACTATTATGATCAAGTGTTATGCCACATAGGGTTTCATAAGATTATCATGGTAAATTCTTAAATCTGTTTTGTACCCAATAAACTTGTTTAGATTGAGATGATAGATGCGCCACCTTGCCTTCAAGTAGAAAATCTAAACACGTTTATCGTCCGATAGTCATAACCTTGCTCCGTTTTCTCATGCTCTGATTTCTTGAGGGAACTGGATAGAATTTAAGTTATTAAGTTTAGTTGTAGTTAGTGAATCTGCGAAACCAGAGAAAATTCTCAGCTGCAACATATATAGTTTTCAAGAAAGCCTTGTACCTCTACAGCTGAAACAAAAAGACAGGAATTAGTTTAGTTTATTTCCCTTTGCAGGTTTTTTTTTGTCAAAGCACAATGAGGGAGCTTCCCCTCCTAATTTGAAGAGCACTCATTGCGTAGTGTGCATAGTTGTCCGTACCAACTCTTACTCCAGAGGTGCTAGTTGTTACGCCAACACAACTGAGAGGGATTCCTTATTGGCCCAATTGACCTGTGGATGGGGTTGTTCTTCTATTCGTTTCCGGGCATACATCGGAAGAAGTACATCCTCATCATCATCAAATAACCCTTCAATGTCCTTTGAGAAGCAGTTTTTCATTTGATGAAGAGTGAGCCTGCTGTAATTACGCCTCCGCACCTCGAAATCATCCCTACAATTTGCCCAAAAATCTTCAAGAGCGGGTAAATGATCATAGTTCTTCTCCAGTCGGGCAGCGTAGATGCCATGAGGGTCATATGTCGTCTCTCGCTGTAAGGCTTGAGGCCAAGTTTATCCAACTCATCTCCCATGGTCTTAGCATCTGCTGTTGATCTGCATGTATAGATCCCCAACCCCAATGGAAAACTGAGGGTGGATTTCTTTTTGTTCCTCAAGACTGTATGAACCTCATGTGCCTGCCTTGAGAATTCCATGAAGACAATTTCATCTGATGGGTATCTTGGTAGCATGAGTGGAGCGCCTGAATAGCCATAGACTTTGAGATAGGTGAAAGTAGGAAACTGTATAAACCAATCTGCCCACTCCGCCATCGCTGCCTTGGCAGTAGATGAGATACGGACGTGCAATTCATTGTCCAAGTCTCGCACTGTGTACATCAAGAAAGCCTCGTTCACCCTCTTATAGTGATGTAATGGCTTTGTGAACTCTAGCTGAGGGTAGTAGTTATAGATATGCTGTATGTTCAGAGATCCTTCGGTGTTCAACCCTCTGAATTGACCTTGGAAGGCCACTAGGTAGACTAGGTAGGAAACCATATGGAACTCATGAATCTGGAAGTATTTTGTTATCTGTTGATGGAGGCTGTCACTGATCAAGGTCGCCCAATCATAGAACTCAGTCTTCTTCATGATATGGGGTATAGCATAAAACATCCAGGGTTGAAACTTTGTGGCATCTTCTTGTCCAGTTACCCTGTTGAGCAAGTTGATTATGATAGCAATTTCATCCTTGAACTCTCCTTGCCTGATGTAATTAGGCAAAGTCTTATGTTTTTCCTTCATCCACCTTTGTGCAATCTTATTACTATACTTGTCCTTGTGCATTTCCCACATCCTTTCTCATTCGCCCTTTGAGATAGTGACACTCTCGGTCCAAGGGGGAATGGAGAAGCATTTCTTGATCATGTCATGTTTCAAATTGCAAATGAATCAGCCATCAACTGACTGGATCTCCCGTGTCGCCGAATTGTAATGCTTGATGCAAGCGATTAGAAACTCAAGGCTTTGAATTGACATAGGAATAGACGCTGCTGCGAGGAGTGCAGAGTGTCCTAAGTTTTTGATTGTAGTGTTGCCTGCGCTCTCCAAAGCGTGTAGATCAAACACTGGCTTGATGTGATGCAAGTCCGTCTCAGTTGTTTTGATGTAGTCATGATAAAGAGCTGATTTGGTTTTGAAATCATTGGGAGTGTATTCTATTTCGAAAACCTTGAAGAATGATTGTAAACTCGCTTAGGTTCAGACAAGTTTTGAGCAACTTACTATTTTTAGAATGCTAGTTTTCCTTCCTCAAACAGACAAATTTTTGGAAATTTTTTAGAGATATGGGTTTTGCTCAGAATTTCATTGCAAGACAATCCAGATTGTTCGTTTTTGAAAATTTTGAATTTAGACTGAAAAAGCAATAAACCCTAATTTCTTCAATTTTTCACTAAAAATGCTGGCACCTAGGTTTTGTTCAGAATACAATTAGAAATGGACCTAGTTGATTAGATTTGAAAAACACTGAGGTCTGATCGAAAAAGCAGCCAACCCTAGAATTTGAAATTTTCTTGAAAAAAACTGTGATATGGGTTTTCTTTAGAAGACTGTTTTGACAGGACCCAAATGATCAAAATTTGCAAACCTTGAAGATTTCACTGACATGCAAGGAAAAAGAAGCTGCTGCAAATTGATAAAAATCTTCAAATTTTTTTCAAAAGAATGAGATGAAAAGACCCAAATGGCTGAAAATTGAAAAACTTTGACCTTCTCCTTCAAAAATTTGATCTTTTGGATGAAAAAAGCATGAAAAAGCAAGGTCTTATGTTGCTGGTCTGAAAATTATTCATGAAAATCAGCAACCTTGAGCTCTTGAATCTTGAAATTACACTTCAAATTTGCTGCTCCACTCTTCACCTTGGGACGCCACCTGCAATAATGATCAAAATTGCATTGAAGAGACGTCTTAAATAGACTTAGGGTTTGAAATAGCTCTGTTTTCTTTTGTTTTTATTCATGCAAACCCTAAAACCTTCTCATGCATCGAACTTGGACATTCACTTCAATTTGCAATTTTGAAATTTTGGAAATTTGACTAAGTCATGACAAATTGGGCGCCCTTTTTTGGGGTTTCTCAACTTTTAACAATTTTGAACCCCCACTTTCACCCTGATCTCTGGCTTCCAGATTGATTCGTTTGATGTGTTGGATGTTTCATTGCGAAGCTTGGTTGATTCTAAGAAGATCACCTTGGAGGCACTTCTGGCTAAAAACTTCGTTTGATCCTTCAAAATCAGCAGTGCACGTTTCCTTTAGGGGCACTGAACTTCACAGTGTTACCCATTTTTACATGATTTTTAATTTCTTCATTTCCCCTTTGATCTTCTGATGAAATCTCGATTCCGGGAGCTACACTGACCCGATTGAATAACCGTCCGCTTTGTTGGATAGCTTGACCGAAACCAACGAGGTGATCTTGGAGGCCTTATCAACAAATTCTATTGTTTCAGATCTCAAAACCTTGGGCGTCCACCTTGACCAGACTTAGAAACTTTTTTGTTTCTTCATCAATTCCTCTTCTATAAATGATCCTATCAGATCTGAAGATCCGAGTGTCAGATTGACTGATGGATGGGCTCGTTACGAAGTTGAGGAGATTCTGAGAGGAGTCTTTTGGGGATGACTTCGTCAAAAAGTTGAATTTGAGGCACCAAAAGTTTGGGCGCCAGGGCACTAAACTTCACCAGAGTTGGCCATTTTTCTATATTTTCTTCTCTGCTTTGACTTTGACTCTTGTCAAACCCTCTGTTCCGCCTGCTGCATCTAGTGACTGCCAACTCCGATTGACGTGCTGGTGATTTGGTTGGAAAGCCTGACCATCTCTGAGGAAATCACGTTGGAGGTTTGACTGACAAATTCATCCGTTTAGGCTCTCGAAATTATCAGTGCCTTTCTCTTCTAGGGGCGCCCATTTGCTCCAGACTTAGAATATTTTCCATTTGATTTTATCTTTCAAGTTCAAACCTTCATTCTATACCTTCAGTATCGATCTGGATTTGCCAGCGATTGACTAGTCAGATGCTCGGACGAAGACATCCGTCGTGAAACTGACTGAATTTTGAAGAGATTGATCCCATCTGCAAACCCTAACTGCTGAGTTAGGCACCTCAAAAGCATGGGCGCCCTTGGGCACCTAGGGCACTGAAAGTTCCCAGAGTTAGAAAATTTTCTGATATTTTCATGATTTTCATTTTGCATTCTGTTTGAAACTCCTCCGTTTGATCTTGAATCCCGGACGACTGGATGATCCGATGATTGCACTGCCAGGCTCGTTGCGGAGCTGGGAAGATTCTGAACAACTTTGTCTAGGAGCTCAAACCCTAATTTCGCCATTTGATGCCGTAAAAAGATGGGCGCCTATTCCCTCTTGGGGCGCCCATGGCTGGCAGTGTTAGTCAAATTCCACAGTTTTCACCTTTTCCTCGTTTACCATGCTTGTCCATCTTCTCACCTTCTATGCGATGCTTGAGTGTTGAATCTGACGCCTGGCATTTGACTGGCATCCATTGATGACTTGAGAGCTTCTGAAAAAAGCAGAATAGACCCACTAGGGAAAAACTAATCTTTTTGAGATTCTGACTGCATCGGCTTGATATGGAAGTGTTTTGAGCCAATCAAAAACAGTTTGGACCCTAGCAGATGAACTTTCTATTTTTAGAAAATTTTGCTAGTATCCGTTTCGAAAGAAACCCAGAAAAACCTAGAAAAAGTTACTATTTTTAGAAAATTTCTAAAAATAGCAATTTTCCTAAAAAGTAGGGATGAAAAATTGAGATCTGGGTTTTGTAGATTAGGTCGCTCTAAGTAGACCCAGATTGTCAGATTTTGGAAATTTCACATTTTTACCCCTCATGCAAGATATGCAAACCCAAATTTTGACCTTTTTGACAGATTTAACAAGACTTTTACTCATTTCTTCAAAATATCTAAGTGTAACAAAATTTTTAATTTGGGGTACAACAACAAACAAGAGGAGCATCGAATGAGGGTGAATAAAGACAAAGGAAAAATAAATAGAATAAGGCATATTCAAGCAGATCTACAACAAAAAATATGTAGTGTAAATCAGATTTATAATAAAGAGAAATATATGTGAAGAGGAAGATGGATCAATGAAAGATATTTGAAGATTGAGATTTATTTTTCATTACTGAACTTCCCACTTAGGGACCACCCTATATGAGCAGAAGGTAACATAGAGGCATAAATTATACAAGTATAAGTCAGGGATAGAGGGAGTAAATCGAGCCAAGGTACTCTCTATATCCGCTATTTGCTTGGAGGTTAATAATTTAGAGTAAAATAATATAATTCCAAAAAGGAACATTACAAGTGGTATCAAAGCATAATCCTGCCATCTTGTGGAAGAAAGTTAAAACAAGAGGGATCCATTGAAGATTATATATCTAAATTTCAAAGGTTATCAGTGATGGGACACTGCCCAAACAAAAAGGGAAATGAGCACTTTCATGGAATGAAGAATGCAAGGAACCACACCACGACTGAGAGGAACAAAGGAGGAAGGACTTTGCCATGATTGAGGAAATGTACGGAAACCAAGGCACCAATGCAGTCAAAAGACCTTACAAGGATGTTGCAAAGGGAGACAACAATGAAGTCCTCTTCTAGATACGCCACCCAAGAGGGGACAAGATGAGCCCACTTGGGCCAAGGGGGTGCTTGTCGTTGTCTCAACGAGTACTGCCCTTGGGTCTAGAGGAGTTGAACCACCAAGACAATGAAGTCCTCTTCTAGATACGCCACCCAGGAGGGGACAAGATGAGCCCACATGGGCCAAGGGGGTACTTGTTGTTGTCTCAACGGGTACTGCCCTTGGGTCTAGAGGAGTTGAGCCACCATGTGTTCTATAATGGAGGACATTGTGTCCTATAATGGAGAACCTTTGCATCCTATAATGGAGGACATTGTGTCCTATAATGGAGAACCTTTGTGTTCTATAAGGGAGGACCAATGTGTCCTATAAGAGAAAACCAATGCACTCTATAATAAGAGGGGGGGGGAGGACAAGTAGACCCAAAGGGGCCAAATCATATGAGAAAGGGAAAGGGTTGGCATGATGGATCCTAGGCTCCCCATCAAGTCATGTGCCCCACACTCTCTTATGGTTGAACCCTCCAAGGATGTTAGAGTACTTTGATTGAATTAATGATTGAACAAAAGTTTACTAACATTTAAATCTACTATTTATTATTGGGTGAATGACTATGATCTGCTAACTAGTATAATGAGGGTGAATGATTCTAAATTGCATGTTTTAGCTACTTGTTTGTCTGCTTGAGTTGGATGCTTGCTTGCCAGTTGTTTGCCTACTTGAGCTACTTGCTTGTGTGCTTGAGCTGGTTGCCTACTTGCTTGAGTTGGTTGCCTATGTGCTTGAGCTGGTTGGTTGGTTGCTTGAACTACTTGTTTGCCCACTTGAGCTACTTGCCTGTGTGCTTGAGCTGGTTGCCTAATAGCTTGAGCTGGTTGCTTGTGTGCTTGAGCTACTTGTCTGTGTGCTTGAGCTGGTTGGTTGGTTGCTTGAGCTACTTGTTTGCCTGGTTGAGTTACTTGCCTGCTTCATTGAGCTACTTGGTTGTCTACTTTGATTTTTGATTCATGTGGAGCTCATCATTGTGCTTACTTTATGCTTAAGAACTATGAAAATGTTAATCTTGCCGGTCAAAATGCTTATGGGGTTGGGAGGCACTAACAAATTAACTTATCCAAATACAATAATGAAAAGTTGTAACTATTGAAGAGAAGGAGTGTGACTCCCGCATACTTGGGATACAAAATGCTTATGGGGTTGGGAGGCACTAACAAATTAACTTATCCAAATACAGTAATGAAGAGTTGTAACTATTGAAGAGAAGGAGTGTGACTCCTGCAAACTTGGGATACAAAAGGAGAGCATTTCAATTGAAGAATCCAATTAAGAATAAAACCTTAGTTAATCTTGCAAGAGACTTAAATTAGGCTTTCAAGAATAGTGAGGTGTGAAAGGATGTAACCCCTGAAGTGAAAAGATTTTTGGAATTATGATTGTTTGAGGACAAGCAATCTTGGGCGGGGAGGACTATCGTGTCCCCAAAATTGTAACACATTGAAATGCAAATAAAATAATATATACTAGCAATTTTATAATTATAATTATCAAGATAATATTATAATTATAAATAGTGAAAAATACAAAATAAGTATTAACGATTTAAACACCATTATAATTCATAAATTCTAAAAGATATAAAAACAATAATAATAAATATACTAAAGAAATGTCAAATAGACTATACTGCCAGCAGCAGCATTATATACAATAAGGCAGTGATTATGAACAAAAGAAACAAGCACCGATAAAGGAAATTATGTAAGACATTGGTTCCTAATGGAAAAACATCGATTCCCATAAGAAAGTGTAGTAAAAGCCCGGATGGCTTAACCCTCTGATTTATCTAACTTTGCTAATGATGATTTCTGATCTGATGTTTTATGTTTGTTTTTGTATGTTTATTTTCTGATTTTTTTGATGCAATGGAATGAAAGATGAAATGCTGATTGAAAATTAATTTATAACAGCTAAAGAAAATAA
The DNA here is from genome assembly GCA_007258455.2 of Sequoia sempervirens. Lineage (NCBI taxonomy): Eukaryota > Viridiplantae > Streptophyta > Pinopsida > Cupressales > Cupressaceae > Sequoia > Sequoia sempervirens. The sequence continues at coordinate 209,427 of VDFB02259167.1, forward strand.
ACATGCAATGGCTGAATGAACACTCTTTTATTCCTTCAATCACTAATATTAAATCTTTTAACACATGATCATTTCCTTTTGACATGCAAGAGATATGGAAATAAAATATGAAGAAAACCTGGTAATGCTGGCAGCGAATAAGAAATCTGGAAATGATCATTGGCAGCCCAGGGAAATGCAGAGAATTAATTTATTGAGTCTGAAATTTATAGTAGCACATAATGAATAGCTGAGACAAATATGATCTGCTGCAAACAGTTGATTCTCCACCTTGGAAATGGTGCAGATCCCCTTTACTGATTAAGGTGCCCCAAGTGGTGTTGAATACTGCTCCAAACCACAAGCGCTTTGGCCTAGGATTGATCACGCCTTAGCTAGAATTGCTGCAGCTAGTGGCAATTATGACTGTTTGGCTTGGTATTGTGTGCCAAAGTTATTGTTAATTGCAGCCACAATACATTCTGCCCTTCCAATGAAATTTAGAAATAGACCCTTGCTAATAACTTCTCAAATGTGCACAATTACTGTAGCGTTTACTGTTCACGATACTGTAGCAGCCCATTCTTTTTTTTTAAAATATGCAATGCTTAACTCTCAATATTCTGATCTGCACATGGATAGTCTTGAAACCCTTCAAATCCTTCACCAATCTGCTCTTTAATGGCTGCCAAGGAAGAAGCCACAGGTCTGCAATTAATGATCCTTCAATAATCTTCAAACCCTTGATAAAATTCTCCAACTTTAAGCACAAATAGAACTTCTGGATGAAGTCCTCCACAAGCAATAATTCAGCTGATCTCACACAACATCAAAATTGCAACGACACTGAAGAGTTTTCGTTCTCCAATGCTGTAGATGTCTGAAACCCTTGTGTATTTCTACACACAGCTCTCATATCAAAAAGCACAAATTTAAAAAGTCTTCAATAATGAATTCTAATTGCTTTTTGAGTCCTTTTATAACTTCAATCTCCTTAATAGCATTTAAATCCACTTTTAGGTTTTTAATAAAACTTTATAATAAGTCCTCAAACTTGGCTCTCATATTCATGAATAATAAATGCACTTTAATATCATTTAAAATAATATAACTTGTGTGCACATTAACTTTATGAAATACTTTAATATTTTGGCCTCCAAAATATAATCCATTAATTGCACTTTAAATGACTTAAAGTACCACTTTGGTTTGTGCGCCCAGTATAATAAATACTTTTTAAGTGGCAACTAATTGAAGGGTCATGGCCTCATGGCCCCACTTTTATAACTTAAAGTGCAATTATAACATAAGCTCCAAAAGATAATATTTAAATAATTGTTTTTCAATTAATGAATATCAAATCCACATAAGTCAACTTCAATAATGTTGAATATATGCAAAATATCTAGTCACTTGGTGCCCTACTAAATATAGCAACTCCATGCTCCTGACTTACTATATATAGTAAGTCTCTCCAAATGTGCCAAGTAACAATTGCAGAGCTCAAACAAAGGTCTCCACTGCCTCTGATATAAATAGAAACCCCGACTCTCTAAAATATTAACTTACTATAAATAGTAAGTGTGTCAAATGGAGTCCAACGAAGGTCAATCCTGGTCTCCCACTGAATACTGGAGGCAAATCAACCTCAATGACTGCCAATGGTGACCTCCTAACCATCTGCTCTAGCTTACGAAGGTTGAGAATAGGCTAAGCAACCTATCATCATATCTGAGCTAGAAAGGGGACATTACAGAAAGCATAATAATCATGTTTACAAAGCAGCAATCCCTAACAAAAGACATAATAAATATTAATAAAGCAAACATAAATCTAATAAACAATGATCCCTAGTAAAAGACATAATTACTGATAAAGCAAACAGTAATTGGTAAACTAATGGCCACAATTAGTATGCAAGAGACACAATCTTTAGGAAATATGGGCAATACCAAAGGGTGATATGAAAAGTCATGCCTTTGGAGGGACTGATCAGATATATAAGGTAAGTGATCCAAACAAGAGGAGCATCGAATGAGGGTGAATAAAGACAAAGGAAAAATAAATAAAATAAGGCATATTCAAGCAGATCTACAGCAGAAAATATGTAGTGTAAATTAGATTTATTTTAAAGAGAAATATATGTGAAGAGGAAGATGGATTAATGAAAGATATTTGAAAATTGAGATTTATTTTTCATTACTGAACTTCCCACTTAGGGACCACCCTATATGAGCAGAAGGTAACATAGAGGCATAAAATATACAAGTATAAGTCAGGGATAGAGGGAGTAAATCGAGCCAAGGTACTCTCTAAATCCGCTATTTGCTTGGAGGTTAATAATTTAGAGTAAAATAATATAATTCCAAAAAGGGACATTACACATAGCAACAAGCCTGATCTTAAAAGGCAATGAGGTCATCTACATCAAACTTAGAATCACAAAACACAACATTTGGTTCAATCTTTGGTACATGTGTCACATATGTAACATCAACAATAGCATGCCCAACAACACCCACAAACAAGGGACTGGCAACACATGACACATGACTCAACAATTTTTCTAGAAACAATGGGAAGACACATGTGCATGTCTACCATAGAATGAACATGAACATAGCTTTAGGTCAAAACAGTGTTCCATGGGGACGCGTCCCCCACAAAAAAACCCACGTTTCCTAGAGGGGGACGTCTCGGAGACTTGGGGACTTGGGGGGGACGTCCCCCTACCAGCCCGCCACCAGCGCCACCATCCCACCACTAGTGTCGCTGTCTCCAAGATGCCACTAGGACTTTGAGGATGTCGGGGTGTCCTCAAGATGTCTAGGGGACTCCTAGTTGTCTCCAAGATCTATAATTCTTATATTTATACATCTTTTTATAACTATTTTTTCAAGTACTATATGTGTTTCAGCACCCTGCCGCCCCCCCGCCGCCGTCCCCCCACCGCCCCCAAACTTAGACCCCCTGTCCCCGCATCCCCGAAACGCGTCCCCCTCGTCCCCCCCGTCCCCGTCCCCGTCCCCGTCCCCGAAACTCCATGGAACACTGGGTCAAAACAATGAACTGACTCATGTCCATGATGACTACAGTGAGAACATGACTTAGGTTGATTTGTGGACAACCTGGGGGGTTGTACTTCATTGAGACACGTGAAGATTTAACTAGACATGGATGAAGGGTACCACCAAATACAAAGTGAATGGGTTTGGAATACTCAGGAACATAAGACCCCATAAAACCCTGTATTCAAGACCACACCTTCCCTGGTTGGCCTTTTGGGACTCCCAGACCTCCATAGTGGGTTTTGCTCAAGTAGTAGAATGAGACACAATGTTAGGAATGGACTTAGACTTGGACGCATCATTTCCTGTCTTTGTCTTGGACATGGTTTCTTCTTTTGTATTACTGGTTTAGACACAACACACTTTTTTTTCGCATAACAGCATTTGGTTTTTGAGATGCAATATGGTTGTTCTCAGATAGAGATGGAAACATAACATGAGTTTTGTATACAACATTTTTTGTGTGCTATCGGTCATCTGCTGAGGTGTTGGTGTGCTATTAAAAGGTACCTTATTTTGATCAATAGTCTGAATAGTTCCTGTCTTACCACCACATTGTAATTGATTCTATAACCTGTTTATTTCCTTTTCCAACATGTATTGATTACAGCGCTGGGATTACTGAAGTTACAATCATGGGCCAGTTCAGTTTCTCTCTCTATGTAAGTTCATGAATAGTTATAGCTCCTAACAGAGTTACTTTTTTCCTACCAATATTTCTCCAATTCCTGTACATATGGAGCTTGATACCTGCACATGAGTAAGCCGATGTATGGGCAAATCATCACCCACTTTGCTTGAGTAGGTGTACCAACAAAAGTTTACAAATGGCAGTGCCCTTGTTTGTGCCTGCTTGCAGCCACTTCAATTAGGTATAGGAAATAATGTTCGAGATGGATCCATTACAGAGAGGGGGTAACCATTCCAAACATTTTCCCATGGGCCCCCTTAGACTGGGTGAATGACCTATCAGACCGGCATTTTGAGATTAATTCTGCCTCTTTTTTATTGTCTACTTTGATCTGTAGTAATGGTATGTTCAAGAGTATACAATTATCATGATTAGAGGCAAGAAAAGCAACTACAGCAATAAGAAATGGGCAAGATCACACACGTCTGATGTACCACTGAAAATGCTCAGGAATTCAAACAAAAGCTTGTTAGGTCTTTGCAATTGTACCACAAACAAACAGAAAACAAAGTTACAAAATGTACCACTGGTACACCCAACTCAGAAACACCACCTTATTGCTTAAAAACAAAAATAATAATATTAAAAATACAATATTTTTACAACCTTTACCCCTCGATTCTTGTACTTGTTGAAAAGCCAACAAAGTCTTACTTCCAGAAATGTCAAATTCACAGTTAATGATCACTGAATGATGAAATTACATTAGCAAATCAGCCACAGGTACTAGTTTTTCTGGTTCTGGCAGAAAAGTTAGAGTTGGACATAAGAACTTGGAATAACTTTAATATTGGTGAGACCCAAACATTGAATCTATACATTTAAAATAAAATGCCTGACCGACTTGTTTATTTTTGAATTTGAAACTCCCATTTTGTTCCTTTTCTTTGAAGATTAGATCTATCATGGGTGAATCCTGTGGCCTGCAGATTACCCTCTAGAGGAGCTCAATCATATTTTCTTTCACTCGATTCTTTTCTTCACTAAGATCAATATTTTAGTGTGCTGATGGGTCAGTACATCTCAAGCAACATACATAAGATATATTTTTGTGTCCAAACTTCTATAAGAGAAGAAGCCTTTTCATTGCGGAAACCTAGAGTACGAAACTCACTTTCCAGATGTTCAACATTTATTTGCCAGGTTTGCAAGAGTTGAAAAAATAGATATCAAATCATGCTTTACTTTCCTCTATGTGAATTATGAGATAGACATAGAGGATGTAATCAGAAGGCTTGAAAAAACAGAATTTTGCAGGTAGAGGCGTGACGGTGCATGTGAATAGATAAAGAATGCAGACCAAGATATTAATTATTCTGAAAATATTAGATGAACTGCTGCGAGTCCAAAACCAGCAAAGATATTGTATGTGATGAAGGAAATTTCTTGCTTCAATAGGTGCACTTTGGAATTTGTAAAGTTGAAGCAACGGCTTTTGCTTAGGCACTTTACATGCTAGATGTGCACCATGCAAACCTGCTTTGGTCTCCTTTTATATTGTAGTCTCTTCCTGTTTCATAGAACTAGGTAAGAAGGGAACAATGTTTCTGTGCTTCTTCATCAATAGCCTCAGTCTGGAAATAAAGGTCCTTTACATAGGGCACCACCTGCAATGAGTCAATCCATGACTCCAGTAAAACATCAACACCTTAATTGAGTTTGCTAACAAAAATACAGTGGTAATGGCTGCCAACACGAATGTTTCAAACTGCTACAGCTAGGAGAACTTAGAGAAAGCAATGAAATGGCTCTGATACCATTTGTTACTTGTTAGAGCCATTGCCCAGGTATAAAACATCAAACCAGGATAATGAAGAAGCTATGAACAATAGACATTAAAAACAACGGCATTCATTCTCCATTAATTCATACAATCAATGTACAAGATACATTTAAAGCACATAACTTACAATTGATATTCTGGTGTGCTTATCCTAAAGCCTTCGGTTACCAACTCTCCACATAACCAAAAATTGGACCAAAAAAGCTTTGAACAAAAATAACTCTTTTTCATTCTCTATGTAAACTACCTAATTCACTCGTTTGCAGTTCTCTATTTTATTCTTTTATTTAATTCCTTGTCTCTATTGTTTTGTGATCCAGGTTACAGCTTGATACAAGAGGCTCTATGTACCTTAGTGACTCAGTGAATGATGGCTCTGACAGAGCATCCATTGCTTCTCTTGTCCATCCTACAGGGTCAATGGTTAGTGCCCAAAAAGGTTTAAAAAACATACATAACATATGCTCTGAATTCAGTGGTTCTGGTGACATTTTTGCTACACTTTATAGCCAGCGCTAGTTTGTACTGCTAAGTTTCAATGCCAGTGCCAAGTTTAGGTGGCAGAAAATGTCATAGTGCTAACTTAGCTCCTATGGCTCAAATGTGGTGCCTACCTTTTGGTAAATGCCAGAAGATGAATCATCTTTCCCTGGTGTCTGTTCAGTTCCTATTCCATATTAATTGTAGTAAAAATTTATTGTATGCTCGGAGAAGACATATTTACAGAGTTTTATGTCTCGCATCTCAGAGACTCACATTGTATGGAACTTGTGTAATGAATATTTTTTTGATCCAGTTCTTATTCCCACTACTGCCGTCTCTGTGTGTCTGAATGGTTTTGTTTTCTCTTTTTGCACTCTGATTGTTGTTTATAAATGTCAGCATATATTCTATAAGTTTGGCACATTAAAATCTTCAAGCTAGTGTGTTGTTCCCTGATCTTTTTTCTGGGATCTAGATCATTTGGGTATTAATCTCTATCTGTATCTTGTCCTGATTCGTAACCTTATGCCATTTCATTGGCCCTTCTAAATCTTTTGCCCAGTACCCTTGCTCTAACATCATCCACAATCCACATATTTACAAGTTCATTCCATTTTGTTGTTGCTATCCATTAAGCTTTCGACAACGTGCTCAAGCTTTTTTGCATTCACTATTTTATTCTCTTATATAGCATAAACCTACATTAGTCACACATTTTATTCACACAGATTTCATCTCTGATGATGTGGTTCTTGTTGGAACCATAAAATTTCTCATGTCATTTTTCTAATTAGTCATATGTTTGATAGTGTGTTGAGGTGATTTGTTTCTTAGAGTGAAAATTATTTAAATTCTCTTTTTGTAAGTACAGTAAATAGTTTTCTATTGCCAAGGGAGCTGGTATAGGTCTCTTAGTACGTGTTCTCCAATTTTTTTGAGAAATACCTAATCAGGCAGGGTATCAATGTGCATTATCATGTCATAGTTCTTAACATTTCATCATTCTTTAGGTTTCAAAGTAGATTGTTCTTGTTTTTCATGGACTTTCTTTTCCAATCTCTTCAGCTAATATTCATATATACTTTGGCTGCATTTTGTTAGCTATGGAATAGTGCTTTGGAATATGTAGGATTCACACCGCCTGCTTTGGCATTTAGGAGTCCTAGGATTCCTGCCACCAAAGCAGGATGCATATTCCAAAGAAGTGAATCCAAACACAGTTGACACCATGCTGTAGAGAAATGAAAACTTCAAAGGAATTAATGTATGTATAAATCTCGAACAATTGAATATGCATATACACTTTGGCTCAATTTATAAGTATGCTGGTTGCTTTGGAGTTTTCATTTCGCAATGTCATGGTGTCAATTGTGTTTGGTTTCACTGATTCATTGTATCAGCAGAAGTTGGAAACACACCCTCAACTCAGTCAACTGGTCTTCCAGGTTTGCTGTACCATGGAAGTAGGCTCACTAGGAAAGTTCCTCTAACATTGGACTGACAACTTACCAACATCATTTTCCCAGACTTTTCTCTGATTGCATCATATATGGTGATGCAAATTGAAGATACAATGGAAGGATTTGCCTTTCACTTCAAAACCCCTTTCCTCAACTAGAAGAAAGATGACATGATTCCAAGGTATGCATCCTTTTGGAGGTTTCTATTCCAAACTCTTATTTTCAAGATTTTCTGCCAAATATGCATACTTCATAAACTATGACTAATGGAGGGGACATAAACTATCTATTGACTATGCTTTGAGCAATTCTAGTTTTGTAAAGATTATGCGTGTAAAAAGATAGTTTCATTAATATTTTGTAGTTATGGTCAGTGTTGTATAATTGGTTATATATGTGTAAATCATTTATCAGTTAGTCTTGTGTGAATGTGAGGTGTTCTTGCTAGGATACCAATAGGCAGTCTAAGGGCACTAAAAAACAATTAATGTAGATGTTTGACAATAATGCATACATATTGATCTGTAATTTCTTTGATTTTTAGTAGAATTTAAAAAATCAAACAATTTATAATATTTTGCTACTTGAAAAGCTCAAATGATAGTGAATTACAGGACCAAGGTGCTATTTAGACTAAAAATAGGGACTAAAGAACGAAAAAAGTTCACAACACAACACAAGATTTTTATCCTAGAAAACCTCGGGGTGGGAAAAATCATTTTGTAGCAACAATTGCTTATCTATTTAATTGTTATTTGCTCATAACAAACAAGGACAAGATAACATATGCAACTTCTAGTTCTTTTTGTCAAGTTTGCCACTTCATTTTTTAGTTGTAATTCTTCTTCTATGACTCATTCACCAAGAAATGCCTCCATTGAAACATTTACTATGATATTCTCCCCAATCCCCCAATTCATAGTCTACATGTCTTTTAGTAGATTTTCTTGCTTTAGGAAATGAAGGGACATGTGTGGGACATGAAGAGTCATGGATGAACAAGGAAATTCATGTGGGGGAATATGAAAGGTCATGTCTAGGGTATGAAAAGCCATGGAATTGTGTGTAGCATTTTTTATTCTTGTGGGGAGGGAGACAGTGATACATTTCATCTCTTCTTGGGTAAAGAAAGGACAATTGGGAACTTTCATCCCTTCTTGGATCCTTATGGATCACTCATGTAGCCATGAACCAATACTAGTTCTTTACATAGTAAATTGTAATGTCCCCTTTTTAGCTTGATCTTGTTTGCTGATGGTTTAGCCTATTCCTGGCCCTTGTAGGCTAACACAGACGGTGAGAGGGTCCTTCTTGGTAGTAATCGGAGTGTTTTTCTCCCTCGGAGCTCAGTATTGGTTCAGGTTGGCCTTCATTAGACTCAGTTCTCCATACTTACTATTTATAGTAAGTCATTATTTTAGAGGAGTCAGGGTTACTAAAATTAGTAAAGCACCTGGACAGGCCTCAGATGCAGCATTGACCTCTCATTCACTGGGATGGGCGAATTATTAAATGTTTAATGATTAATTATCATTAAAGGTACTTTAATGATAATTAAATATTATAAAGTTAAATTATAAAGTAAAAGTGTACTTTATTTTGGATGAGGCCATGACCCTCAATTAAATTCACTTAAAGTATATTTTTATATTATTATTTTGGACACCCATAGTGAGATATTATAAGGTTTTTATTAAAAACCTAGAATGAATTTCAAAAGAAGATTAAAAATAGCTAAAGAGGTCGACCTTCTTGAGGAATTATAAAAGGGCATCAAGGCATTCATTTTTTATCATCATTTGGAGAATATGTTATTTGGAATTTGAAGTTTGAGCAGGTTGGAGGAATTCGAAAGGGTTTCTACCATTTCCAGCATTGGAGAACGAAAACTCTTCAGTGTGGCAATTTTGAGGCTGTGAAGATCAGCTGATATTATTGCTTGAGAGAGCTTCATTCAAAAGTTCTATTTGTGCCTGATTTGTGGATTGGAGACATGGCATACCAGCTTGTTGAAGCTATTGAGAAATCGACCTTGTCTTGCTTGCACATTGAACCTTGTAAGGCAAATTGACTTGCTGTTCCAGATTTGTTAATATTGAAGAGAATCAATTAAAGATTTCTTCCAGAATTTCACCCAGGCAGTCAAGAGGGTTTCATCATTTATATTGCTTGGCTGGGCGCTACATAGAGAAGGACGATTTGGCACACAAAATTATTTAAAATCCAGGCATATCTTCCTTGCTGGGCGCAACCCTTGAACAGGGGTGATTTTGGTTTTAGAGGGCAATTAAAAATCAGAAAAAAATATATTAAGGTCTGCATAGGTCGTGGGGTTTGAGGAGACCTAGGCGCTGCTTCATGAAATCATTTCCAGCTTGCATTAAAGGCTCAAGACCTAGCACAGGGGCAGCATATCTTGGAGGCTCGATTCTTAATGTTGGACTGATCTTGCTGATTACAGTTCCTCCATTAGCCACGGCTTCTTCAGACTTTAGCAGCAATAAATCCAGGTTCTTTATTTGCATTTGTTCATTCTATGTTAGTTAGGGTTGAGAACCAGTCGCAGCCTTTAAGGCTTTTAATATCAGCACTCTGTAATGAAAGTTCAGTCATTATCTTGAGTTTTGTAAACAATTGTAGCAGTGCTGTAATAAGTCGTCTCTCATTACAATTTATAATAATGAAGTAAGGAGTTAGATTGCATATTGTTTTTGAAAATGCTCAATGGCTGTATGTATACACTGTGCATGAATAGATCATTTATTTAGCATAAGTCAGGGAAAATATATCTTGCATTTTCATTGGTAGTTAACTGGTATTGTTCAAAGCATTTCAAAACATCATACGCATCAAACAAAACCAAAAATCACTTTCATTCAACATCAGTTCGGGGGTTAGAGACAACAGGTCTCTTACATAAATAAGAAAAGCAGAAATTACTTTGACAATGCCACAATATTATCAAGATTTTTGAGATTTTATGTATATGCCTTTTGCTAAAGTAAAATTATGATCCATACTTGATTCAGATTATTTTTATGTTGTTCCAATACAAATTGCTATTGAAACTAGCATATGTATTGTGTAATGAAATAATTTGCACAAGAGAAGAATACAATAGGAAATATGTTGCAAAAGTTTGATAATATTTTAGAATAATAAGCCATTTTGAGAGGCAAACCTCCAAATATCTCCAATGAGAACACCATTCACAATATAATGATAATAAATTAACCACTAGCTCTTATATATACCTTAGTTGTGCTTTGGATGTTACCTAAGTTGACTTAGATACCTAAATAAGATTATATTAATGATTATATAATTTAAATAAGAGTTAAAGTAGCCACAAGTGAACTATTCATAACCCAGTGCACACAATGGGAGTAAGGGTGTAGCATGCCCTCCCTTTAAAGAGAAGTGACAACTTGAACATTAATCAATTGTGGATTCTTTTGCACAAAATTTTCATTCTCGCATAACATCTTTAATTGGAAAGTTATTCCATTTGATCAAATACTCTATGATTTCCCTTGTTTGCAGCCTCTTAGTGTGTGTTTGAAGAATTCCTTTAGGATATAGAATTGTTCTTCCCTTCTCATTAAGCTTTGGTAACTCAGTTTGTGTTGCAACTATTTTTCCAATAACTTTCTTCAAGCATTAAACATAGAAAACTGGATGTATTTTGTTGACATAGGTAGCATCAATTTGTATGCTACACTACCAATCCTTTACAATACCTTATAAGGACCATAATACTTAGGTGTAAGCTTCTTATCTTTATGTTGCTGTTTTAGTGACATTTGTTTTTATGGTTGTAATCACAAAAAGATCCAATCTCCGATTTCAAAAATCATTTCACTATAATATTGATCAACACATTGCTTCATACTATTTTGTGCCATTGCTAAATTCTCTTTGAGACTAGTAAGTACTTTTTTGATGGAGGAGCATCCAGGGTGTAAGAGCAATCTTGCGTCAACCAAAAAAAGAAAAATGACATTTCTTTTCAATAAGGGCTAAATTGGCTAGAGTTTGTTGAGTATGAAGAATGGAGTTCATGTTCTGATGTTTTGAAGGGATGCAAAAGTTCGAGCTTCAGGCCTCAAGCTTATTTCTTATCACTTGCTAGAGAAGAAATAGTTAGTCATTTTTTGCTTAGTTTGATCGGGTTTTGGACTTTGGGTTTGTGGCTTACTCATTGTAAGTGGTTGGACATTAGGGTTCAGTGTTAAAGCTTACGCCTTAATTAAATGTTAAAGTGATGTATGAGGTAGGGAGAAACTCCGAAACTCAACACCTGAAAGGGTTAGAAGTTGGCAAAAAGTATGTTTTGGACTTCATGAGTTAGAGATAAGGCTTATGCCTTACTCAGAAGATGGTAAGCAGTATGATGGATGAGCGAACTCCAACATTCGACAAGTTCAATACAAAGTTGGTGTTTCACACTTCAAAGTTTTAGAGGTTTGAATGATGGTTTGCGGTAGATGTGAAGGATGGTAAAAGGTAAAGGGGAAGGTCGATGGCCGAACTCCGATAGGTTTGAAGAAGCGGACTTTGCTGTTCGGTTTTGCTTCTTAAAGCATTCCATGTAAACAGTAAGAGGGATTAGCGACTCCCAATCCTCGACAAGTATGACAGGTGGTTGAATCTTGCTATTCTGTAGGAAGTGTATTTTGACTTGGTTTGACTAGTGTGGGAATGCGGTGTTGCAACACGTGGTAGATGGCAATTGGTTGGATGATTCACATCGTTGTTGTGAATCATAGGTCAGTTTGATCAGACGGTGATGATTTAAAGTGAGGCGGCTAAAGTTTTAAATGATCAATCATGGCACACATATTTTGATTGATGGTTTGCAAGGAACGATGGCACAAAAAAAGAGATAACTGCTCCAGTTGTGTCTTTGTTGTTGATTAGAAGATGACAGTACTAAGGCAATATGGTTGAAAGAATTTAATACAGATTTGATCTACAAGAAAACACATTGAATGAAGAACAAACCCTAGGTTTTAGTTTGCTAAAAATAGAAAATACAATGAATCTAGATGAGATTGCAGGTATGGAGATTTCTTGCTAGAGAAGACAACGGAAAAGATATAATCCCATTAGAACAGGAGAAGTAGGGGGCTAAGGCTAAGGGCGAAGGCTAGGGCTTGGCTGGAGAGTTTTGGCTAAAGGCATGAGAGCATACTGTAGAGGTTAAATCTGATCTGTAGGGTTGTAGATTATTGTAATCAAAAGCCCATGTGATGGAAGTTGTAATGATGTAATGTCATTTTCATTGTAGTAATAAAAGAAAGCTTTGCTTCTCCCTTGCATTTTTGTTATGCAATTCTGTGTTGTAAGTTTGAGGTTGTAAGGGGAGTACCCTTCATCAAATGGTATCAGAGCGAGAGTTCCTAAGTGTGCAAACATAAGCGCTAATGTGATGCAGTTTGCACCAGAACCTGTGGTGGTGGTCCGTGTGATTTGTGTGTAGACAAATCACCAAACTTGAGGCAGTTTGCACCAAGACCTGAGGGTGGAGAATGTGTGGATTTTGCTTGCAGATGAATGTGCAAGTAGTAAGAAGACATTTTCAAGAGGGTTGAGGAATTGAGGTTCCCATGGTTGTAAACATATTGCCGAAGGAGACAATTTACAATAATATTGGTGAATATTGAGAGAGGGTTTTGTAAACAGATCGCCGAAGGAGGCAATTTACATAAGTAAGACTTGAGGATTTCAAGATTTGTGTTGAAGCTTTGTGAGGCCTTGAAAATGGAAAAGAGAAAGAGTAAAAGGACTTTTGTCATTGGATGGATTCTAAGGATTCCCAAACTAGAGGAAATCAGGGAGAGGCTTTGGAAAATTAGAGAGAAATTATAAAATGCAGCAATAGACAGAGTAGAGATTGAAATGAGGAAACAAAGAGAAGGGAAGAGTTGAAGGTAATTTTTATTATCTTTCTGATGATGTTTTGACTGCTAGAAAGAAAGAGGATGCAACAAAGTGTCATGCATGTGACATTGATAAAGAGGAAGAGGAGTATAAAAAGATCGAAAAACTTGAAGCCAAGGGATGTCTATTGGAAGACATGAAGGATGAAAACATAGAGGTGGTAGCAGCAACAAAAGAGTGGAGAGCAATGGAGGACATTGAAGAAGAGGCAACCCAAGTTGTAGCAGTTAAAGAAAATGTAAAACTTGCATCGTGCGAATTCATTGATGATTCTAGTTTGCATGTGAATGATATGAATGAGATGGCTAGATATGAAGAGGCTGGAAGTTTTGTTGTAGCAGTAAGGAAGAGAGGAATATCGGATTTTGGTGAGGTTAGAACCACATTTGATTTGTGTTGGAATGATATGATGAGTGATAACGAAGAAAGAATTACAAGAATTGTAGTAGTGAAAGTTGCAACAAAAGGTAATAATGAAAAAACAGATTTTAATGTATGTTCTTATGAGGATAAGAATGTAGAAATGGGTAAAGACGTTGCAACAATGAATCAATTTGAGAACATTGAAATTGAGGAACAGGAGGTGAAGGTAAAAGTGAAATTTTCTAATGATTTTGTACTAGAGAGTATTGAAGATGAAGATCCTTGGGTTAGAGGGCTTGATTATTTGTTAGAGAATATGGATGACGAATCCCAAGGTTATTGTTCTAATGTTGTTTTGAATGTGGAAGATCAATGTGCAACTTAAATATGTCTTTCTAAGGGCATAAAAACAGTGACATATCATATTAAAGACAAGGTTGAAGTTGCAACAATGGAGGATACTAAGGTAAAATTTAATTGTTGTTGTGAAAAAGAATGCGAGTGTAATGAAGTTGCAGAAAAAGGGTATCCTTTAAAGGATGAAAATTATGATTTGCTGATGCAAGTTGCAGCAGTATGGATTGTACTCAAGATAGGTAAAGTGAAGGTTTCAGTGGAGAAAGAAAAGGTAAATTCTGATTTTTGTGAAAGTTTTGTTAAAGCTGATTTATTTGAGCATGATAAGATCAGTGTAGAAGAGGATATTGCAGTAGTGAATGCATTGGTAGATGAAGGTATTACAGTAAAAAGTAAGGAAGAGGAGAATGTTGAGTTGTTTGGTGATCTTCCCTTGGCATCAGTTGATGACTTCTTATGTGATAAGGAGATTAGTATGCACAATTTGTTGTAGGAAGAAAAGGATGAATCTTTTGATTATGTTGCTGACATTGATGTGAATGCACAGGAGGAAGTGATTGCAACTTAATATTGTCTTTTAGAAGGCATGAAGAAGGAGGAACATAGTGTTGTAATGTAAGAGACCTAGTGTCTCTCAACCCCCAAACTAATGCTGTATGCTAAAGATTTTGTTTTGCTTTAATGTTTTTTTGCAATTTTTGTGGGTTTTAACCTAAGTTGCTGAATCGGGTATGGGTACGTGGGTACGGGTATGGTACGCCGGTATGACAATTTTTTTTGTTGGTGTGGGTATGTTTGGGTACATTCGTACATAAAACATATAGAAATCATAGATATAGACATATTTGCAGCCTAAAAAGTAAAAACGAGAAGTAAATTCAGAATACCACATATCATGCATATGCTAAACAAAACTTAAAACTACCATGAATATAACAAATCTGAAATACCATTTTACTAAATTAATTTGATATTAATTTTTCAAAACTTGAATGTTACGATAGGTATATAATTATATTGAATTCATTGTTCATTGGTTCAACATTTAAAACAAAGCAATACAATTAACGATAGGCATCATATGGGTCATTAGGAAGATTAAGAGCAACATCATCATTGATATTAAATGATCTAGGTAAATTAATAGGAACACATGCAACCCCACTAGCACTCTCATTGGAAGCATGTTGGGTATCCAAGTCCATAGAAAGTAAAGATTGTGTGGCAGTTGAAAAATCCAAATCAGTTCGCTCTGGATCTACATCCCACAACCTTGTGCCTCCTTCCTTATACTCATTCTTTTTATGAGTAAGAAGGCGCAAGTTGGAATGCACATAAACAAGCTCTTCCGCCTTACTTGCTGCCAATCGGTTGTGTTTCACTGAGTGGATAAAGGAGTATGTACTCCAATTTCGCTTAGCTGAAGAGGAACTAGCAACCTATTGAAACAAAGTGGGAGGAACTTATAATTATAAAGTTGTAAATCAAACTTTAAATTTGAAGTTAACCATTTTATTATTTTTAAAATAGTAAATATAAATTTAGAGAGTGCAATAAAAACTAAGTAACTTACTTGCGATAAACTTTGATCGCAAGAGCTTGGAGATGTGGTGTTGTAAAGCCATTGACATACCACCAAGAATGAGCATCCATCCTATACTTGTCAATTGAAGCACCAATACTTTGATTTTCACCAAATACAAAATCAACAAACTTAGCTCTAACTAAATACTCTATTTCTTGATCGGAGAAGAGTCTACTAAGTGCTTTCCTACACCCCACACCAACTTCTAGATCTGAATATGGTTGCACTCTTGATGGCAAAGCAAGAATTTCATCACTATAATACTTGGGAGTCAATGCAAATGCAAGAAGATGTAGTGGGGTGGTCATTTTGTTCCACCGCTAAACAAAAATTGTTTGCACCTCTTTGAAGAAAGTTTCTTTAGGATCTTTCTCTTTTTCGTTGATGATTTTCATTTGCTCGATCATTGAATCAATGCCATCATAGACCTCTCCCAAACATGGCTTATCCATGTCAGTAAAACAGATCATACTCATGATGGGTTTAGTGAATCTAAGAAGATATTTTGCTCGTTCCCACCAAGTTTCATTTATGATCATCTGTTTTACATTTTTTGCCCTTTCGGTATTGGATTGCCTCCATAGGGACCAAATTTGACTGATAACCATGCTAGAAAGTGCCCCCCGCACCTTCACAAGTCGCCTCAAGACAATCGTGTTCAATGCAAATCTAGTTTTTGCAACCTATTCAAAAATTTAAAATTAAAATTAAAATATAAAGAAGACATGCTTGAGTTTAAAAAATAAATTAGTAATTACCAAAGTGAAATGTAAAATTTAAAAGTTGAAGTGTTTCAATTACCTTCAACAACTCCAACGCTGAAAATGATCTAAAAATGGCCTGTGACATTTGATGGTTTGTGATGAACATTTGGATCTCTTCAGCTTTAGCATACATTTGTTTGATCCAATTTATTTTCGCACCCAACATTTGTAGCATGAGGTTGAGAGAGTGAATAGCACAAGGTGTCCAAAATATGTGCTCAAATTGTGTCTCAATCAACATACTTGCAGCTCTACAATTCTTTGCGTTGTCTGTTATTACTTGGATAACATTTTCAAGACCTACATCCTGAATGCATTGTATAAGGATGTTAGCAATAAGTTGTGCATCCTTCACTTGCCCTTCACAATCCACGACTTTCAAAAACATTGCCCCTTTAGGGCACACTGCAATCACATTGATTAATGGCCGGTTTTTGGCATCCTTCCATCCATTAGAAATAATTGACACCCCTGTTTTTTTCCATGAAGTTCTAATGGGATCCAATGCATTGTTTATGCCTTTTACCTCCTTTGTTAGTAAGGTGGTGCACACCTTCTCATAACCTGGCCCTGTGTATCCTTGTGGACAGTCACTTGCCTTTCTCAACATATCCTGCCAATATGGTGATCTTACAACATTAAATGCCAAACCGTTTGCATATAGACATCTTGCAATGACTTGATCTGCAAGCTCTCTAGCTTCAAGCTTAAATGCTATTTCTAATGGCCCCTTGCTTCTCTTCACACCAACAGGATCATCTTCACTTCTACCCAAAAATGGGTGGCTCTCTACTGCATCATCAAAGTCACTATGTGTTGGAGAAGGAGGAGGCCTCTTTGATCCCCTTCCACTTCCTCCTCCTCTTAACAAAGGATGGTTTGTGGCACGACCAGCTCTTGCGTTTGCTTCCTCTTGCTCTTTAATATATGTTGCTACTTTGTGAGGATGTAACCCTTTACCAGTTTCTCCTGCACATACTGAGATCACACAGACTGTATGAGCTAGTATACTGAACTTTACAATGATTGCATATCCAAACAAATGTTCCCTTTTAACTTGTATCATTTGTACATATTTCCATAGAGGTGAATTTGGGTCAGTTTTAAATGTTAAATTTTTAAATAAAAAATAATAATAAATTGATATACCATTTTGGAAAAAATTAAAATTATTAAAATTAACATTTAATATATTATTCATTAAATTATTAATTTATTATTTAAAAAAATTAAAACTAAAATAAAAAAATTGATATAGTTATATTTTACAATAAAATAATATATTATAGTCTATTAGAATAATAACATTAAAATTAAATATAATATATTAATAATAAATAATTTAACATTTAGTGTTAGTCTATTATTATATTATAAATTTATAACAAATTAAGAATTAATAAATTTAAAAATTTAAAAATTGAAGTTTAAACTGTAAAATACACAATATTAAAATAAAATAATAAATAATAAAATATTATATATTTAAACGTTAAAATGCACAATATTAAAAATTTAAAACAAAAAATAATAAAATATTGAATATTATATATTTAAACTGTAAAATGCACAATTTTAAATATTATTATATTACAATATATAATTTATAAATGATAATAAAATTATAATATGTAACATGTTTAATAGTTAATACCATTTTAATTTATAAACTTATAATAATAAATACTAAATAGAGACTATCTTTAAATTTTTAATCTTTCATAAATAATAAAGTTTGAAGTTTAATCTTTCAGGGAAAAATGGGTGAACTCTACCTAGAACTTTTCGCGGCTGCTCGTTTGTCAACTCCCTGCAACGCATGGATTTTTCCCTGCAATGGTGCCTAAACAAGTCTGCAATGGCTGCTAAAGTTCGTCTGTAATGGTCGTCGAAATTCGTCTTCAATGGCCACTGAAATTTGTCTGCAACTGGTCACACAACCTGCAAGCAAACAAGACATCGTTTTTGCAAATAAAATCGGAGACAAGTGAACGAATGTAAGATTTAGGGTTTTTGGTGTTCGCTTTTCATGCGGAAAAGCAGAAAAAAGTTTCAATTTCCTCGCCAAACGCCTCGAATGCGTTGAAAAAATGCCACGTCACTAAAAAAGGATAAAATCGTTGAAACATTTTTTGGTAGAAAAATCTAAACCCTGTCCACTTCCGCAGGGATTCCACCACGTATCAGTACTGATACGTCTCGTACCCGGAATCAGCAGGGTAAATGGCCAATTCCGGTAACTTAGGTTTTAACAAATAATGATTTTTATGAATTTCAATAAATAATTAGCCAACCAAGATAATCTTCAATGAATCAACAAGAACTTAAGCAAATAATCTTCTACAAGGCTGCAAAAAACTTTTATTGATAATAAAACGTATACAAAGCATAACCCACACTAATACATGCTCAAGAATGTGATTATGAAGCTCTTATAAAATTCTGGAAATTAATTGCAAAACCTGGAATTTATTTGCAGTAGCTATAAAACCCTTCCATGGTATGGCCTATTTGAAATATGTTACTTCTTCCCTTCACAATTGATGAAATGCCTCTCGAAAATCCTCAACGCAGCAAAGTAAACTCTTGTGTAGATTCCACAAATATGCAAAGTACTGTAGCATCTACTATAGTGCGGGTATTGTAGCATCTACTGTAGTGCGGGTGCTATAGCAACAATTATACATGTCAATTTACTTGCAACTTGGTTTTAATGGCAACAATAATATCCTTCAATCTGTAGATGCAAACTCCTTCAATGCTGCTCATAAAACCCTCTTAAAAATGCCTTGAAACTTCACCAAATTTGCCCAAATATGACTCCTGAATAAAGCCACTTTGATTAGCAAATTTAAGTTGATCTCTCACAACCTTAGAATGTTGCACACTGAAGAGTTTTCGTTCTCCAATGGCTGGTAATCTGCAGAAACCCTTGTTTCTCACAAACTCCAAAGCTTTCAAGTTTTTTAGACAAAGTTCAATAATCAATAGAATGAATTATTTTTGCCCTTTGAAAGCTTTTATAACTCCTCATGAAGTAAATTGAACTTTCTAGAAGTTTGGCCATTTAAACATAAAACTTTTAATATTTCTCTCTTTTATATTTTATCACCTTGGTTATTGTGCACATAATCATTTAATATCATTAAATACACTTTTAATCTGTCATTGGCCCCATTTGAATATAAAGTTAATTTAGAACTTTATATTATAACCCTTTTTAATTATAATATCATTAATGACACATTTAATATTAATCTCCATAAATACTCATCTGTTCGCCTTGCCAACTAAAACCAAGGTCAATTTTTCCAAACTTTGAATAATCAGATGCCCTGCCAAAGATAGTAACTCTTGATAGTTGACTTACTATAAATAGTAAGTACACACCACTGAATCTAGAAACAACTGCAAAGGTCCAATCAAAGGTCAACACTGCAAATATGCTTTGTTCATGTGCCCTGCTATTATTGGAAACCCTGATTCTCCCAAAATAGTAACTTACTATAAATAGTAAGTGTGCCAAACTGAGTCAAATAACCTGTGCAAAGGTCAAAACTTGAATCCAGCTGAGGAGTAATGTCCCAAATCACTGGGTAACTGCCACAAAAGACCCTCTATCCATAATTGTTAGCCTACGAGGGTCAAATGATAGGCTAATCCTTATGAACTCTGATGCTCACGAAAATGGGGACATTACAGTCCACCCTCCTTGAAATTGCTTGTCCCCAAACAATCTCCACTGCAAAGAAACTCCAGTCCTTAGGAGGCCCAAAAGAAGAATTGTGAAATGTCCCACACATCTCTAACTGACTCCTGTAGCACTAGCATAAACATAGTTGCTCAAAATATCCCTGGATCCCAAACCCGGAATGGAAGTCTGTCGTGCCTAATACCCTCTGACTTCCTCTGTGCTACTCTGATCTCAGCTTCACCATGCCAGAAGTGGTGAAGCAAACCAATGGGACCCATCCAATACTCCATGCCAAACCTGTCGCCCCCTGAATCCCAAAACAACTGAACCCCACATCCATTTGCCATAGAGAGATAAAAATATCTGGAAGCGTCTGTAACACTATCTCTCTACAACTCCCGCTAAACTCCCATGGAGGTGATGACTAACCAAACCATCATGCCCACTGCCACTACAACCTCCATGAAACCCAAAAGTAGCAAACTTTGTCAGGTACACACCAGCATGATGGTAATCCAATCTCTGATCGTGCAAGTAATCCCCTGCAAACAACTCAGTCAGGAACTTGCAGCCTCTAGTCTCACCTTCTGAAGATGGTAACTCTGAGTATAAAAATGATTTGCTTCCCTTGACTGCGCAAAGAGAATCATCATGCACACACGAATTGTGCATTGAATACGAATAATTTACAAGTGGATCAAAGTCAAAACTGTAAGCACTCCTCACCGTGTACACACTGGAAAACTCCTCTGTGAGTCCTGTTTGGAATCTCAATGCATAGGAAAGATCCCAAACACTGCGATCATTGCTCAAATCAGTACTAGTGTCAGGAGGGAGATCAACACCCAACTCGAAGAGTGGATTATCACAAACCATTTTTGCCTCAAACTCAAATAATGGATTATTCACAAACTGCACACCCACTCCATGTTGAACTGAATCGACCATCTCCCAATCCCGAAAGAAATGGGTAGAATCAAACTCCTCCTGAACAAGCTCCTTCTCTCTCCTTGCGCCCTTCTCTCTACAGAGAGAGATAGAACACAAACTTCTACCATTATCTTCATGTACTTTATCTGTCACCTCATGATTTTGTGAAGGTAATGGACTGCTGTTCATAAAATCAGAATTATTAGAGCTTATATTCTCTACACACTCTTCATCTTTGACACTTTCGACTTGCGTGCCAACATTTGTAGATCCTTCCACAACATTTTCCTCATGTACCATCACATCTACATCATGATTAGGCTCAATAGTTTGGCTGCTATTACAAAAATCAATATTGTTGTCATTTTTATCTGCAACATCAACAATGAACTCAATCGAAACTTCATTAAGTTTTTCCTTATACATCTTGAAATACTCTACCAATCCAATATTTTTTGGGTGCAAGGTGACAACAAAATTCAAGTAATCATTAAGTGAGTACTGTGCTTTCAAATCACCAGGCATACTCTGATATCCCTCAAGGAGCTGAGGGGCTTCACGTTTATAACTTTCCCTAAGCTTGATGGCATCCTGTTCAATTTCTTCCTAGGATTTCCCTACAATATTATACCAACCCATACTGAAATTGGCTCGAAATTGATGAGTGTTGGTCACTCAAAAATCAACTGTGAGTTCAATGATTATTTAAAAAAAAAAAAAACCCCAACACGATGACAAAATTCAGGCTCCGATACCACTGTAAGAGACTTGGTGTCTCTCAACCCCCAAATTGATGTCGTATGCTGAAGATTTTGTTTTTCTTTAACGTTTTTTTGCAATTTTTGTAGGTTTTAACAAATAATGATTTTTATGAATTTCAATATATAATCACCTAGCCAAGATAATCTTCAATGAATCAACAAGAACTTAAGCAAATAATCTTCTACAAGGCTGCAATAAACTTTTATTGATAATAGAACGTATACAAAACATAACCCACAATAATACATGCTCAAGAATGCGATTATGAAGCTCTTATAAAATTTTGGAAATTAATTGCAAAACCTGGAATTTATTTGCAGCAGCTATAAAACCCTTCCATGGTACGGCCTGTTTGAAATATGTTACTTCTCCCCTTCACAATTGATGAAATGCCTCTCGAAAATCCTCAACGCAGCAAAGTAAACTCGTGTAGATTCTACAAATATGCAAAGTAATGTAGCGTCTACTGTAGTGTAGGTACTGTAGCATCTACTGTAGCGCAGGTACTGTAGCATAAATTATACTTGTCAATTTATTGCTTGCAACCTAGTTTTAATTGCAACAATAATATCCTTCAATCTGTAGATGCAAACTCCTTCAATGCTGCTCAAAACCCTCTTAAAAATGCCTTGAAACTTCACCAAATTTTCCCAAATATGACTCCTGAATGAAGCCACTCTGATTAGAAAACTTTAGTTGATCTAACCTCTAAATGATGCACACTGAAGAGTTTTCGTTCTCCAATGGCTGGTAATCTGCAGAAACCCTTGTTTCTCACAAACTCCAAAGCTTTCAAGTTTTTTAGACAAAGTTCAATAATCAATAGAATGAATTATTTTTGCCCTTTGAAAGCTTTTATAACTCCTCATGAAGTAAATCGAACTTTCTATAAGTTTGGCCACTTAACATAAAACTTTTAATATTTCTCTTTTATATTTTATCACCTTGGTTATTGTGCACATAATCATTTAATATCATTAAATACACTTTTAATGTGTCATTGGCCCCATTCGAATATAAAGTTAATTTATAACTTTATATTATAACCCTTTTTAATTATAATATCATTAATGACACATTTAATATTAATATATCCATAAATACTCATCTGTTAGCCTTGCCAACTGAAACCAAGGTCAATTTTTCCAAACTCTAAATGATCAGATGCCCTGCCAAAGATAGTAAATCCTGATAGTTGACTTACTATAAATAGTAAGAACACACCATTGAGTCTAGAAACAACTGCAAAGGTCCAATCAAAGGTCGACACTACAAATATGCTCTGTTAAGGTGCCCTGCTATTATTGGAAACCCTGACTCTCCCAAAATAGTAACTTACTATAAATAGTAAGTGTGACAAACTAAGTCAAATAACCTGTGCAAAGGTCAAAACCTGAATCCAGCTGAGGAGTAATGTCCCAAATCACTAGGGGACTACCACAAAAGACCCTCTATCCATAATTGTTAGCCTACAAGGGTCAAATGATAGGCTAATCCTTATGAACTCCGATGCTCACGAAAATGGGACGTTACATGTAACCAAGGGTGATGATGAACAAATGGTTGCAACCGTAATAAAGAAATTGAATTAGAGGGAATGCATGGATTTCATTATTTTCTTGAAGAAGAAATTGATGTTTATGATGTTTCAAATTTTCATAATGTATGTTGGTGGGAGACGAATTTTGTGAAAATAGGGAGAAAAAGAGGAAGAATGAAAGATGGAAGAGACATCAAGTTCCAGGGACAGTTGAGAAAGAAAGTTCGAGTGAATAAGGCAACAAGATGGATTCAAAATGAGCATAGGATCTGCAAATGTTTATGAGTCACACTCATGAAACATTTCTTTTCTACCATGGGTGTCTAATGTAGGAGCATCCAGGGTGAAAAAACAATCTTGCATCAACCAAAAAAAGAAAAATGGTGTTTCTTTTCAATAAGGGCTAAATTGGCTAGAGTTTGTTGAGTATGAAGAATGGAGTTCATGTTCTGATGTTTTGAAGGATTGCAAAAGTGTGGGCTTTGGGCCTCGGGCTTATCTCTTAACGTCTGCCAAAGAAGAAAGAGTTAGTCATTTTCTGCTTAGTTTGATTGGGTTTTGGACTTCGGGCTTGTGGCTTACTCGTTGTTGTAAATGGTCGGACATCAGGCTTCTATGTTAAGGCTTGCGCCTTACGTAAATGTTAAAGTGATGTATGAGGTAGGGAGAAACTCTGAACCCTGACACCCGAAAGGGCTAGAAGTTGGCAGAAAGTATGTTTTAGACTTCATGAGTTGGAGATAGGGCTTACACCTTACTCGGAAGATGGTAAGCAGTATGATGGATGAGCGAACTCTGACATCCAACAAGTTCAATGCAAAGTTGGTGTTTCACACTTCAAAGTTTTGGAGGTTTGAATGATGGTTTGCGGTAGATGCGAAGGATGGTAAAAGGTAAAGGGGAAGGTTGATGACCAAACTCTGACAGGTTTGAAGAAGACACAAACTTTGTTGTTCAGTCTTGCTTCTTCAAGCATTTCATGTAAATGGTATGAGGGATTAGTGACTCCCAATCCCCGACAAGTATGACTAGTGGCTGAATCCCACTATTCTATAGGAAGCGTATTTTGACTTGGTTTGACTAGTGTGGGAATGCAATGTTGCAACATGTGGTAGAAGGCAATTGGTTGGATGATTCACATATTTGTTGTGAATCATAGGTTGGTTTGATCGGATGGTGATGATTTAAAGTGAGGCGGCTAAAGTTTTAAACGACCAATCATGGCGTGAATATTTTGATTGATGGCTTGCAAGGAATGATGGCACAAAAAAAGAGATAATTGCTCCAGTTGTGTCTTTTTTGTTGATTGGAAGAAGACAACAATACTAATTCAAGATGGTTGAAAGAATTTAATACAAATCTGATCTACAGGAAAACACATGGAATGAAGAACAAACCATAGGTTGTAGTTTTCTAAAAATAGAAAATACAATGAATCTGGATGGGATTGCAGGGATGGAGATTTCTTGCTAGAGAAAACAAAAAATATATAATCCCATTAGAATAGGAGAAGTAGGGGGCTAAGGCTAAGGGTGAAGGCTAGGGCTTGGCTGGAGAGTTTTGGCTAAAGGCATGAGAGCATAGAGCAGAGGTTGACTTTGATCTACAGAGTTGCAGATTATTGTAATTAAAAGCCCACGTGATGGCAGTTGTAATGATGCAATGTCATTTTTATTGCAGTAATAAAAGAAAGCTTTGCTTTTCTCTTGCATTTTTGTTATGCAATTGTGTGTTGTGAGTTTGAGGTTGTAAGGGGAGTACCCTTCATCATTTTTTGTTGATGTTGAATGTGTTCTTCAATTGTTCGAACCTTTGGATGTGCTCACAATGAAGATGTGATTGATAGTGGTTGGTATTTATATAGTGCAACAAATGGAGACATGTTGGAAGAAGTATGGAAGAAAGTATTATACCACTATTTTGTTAGTGGTAGCCATTGCAACCATTTATTTTGTTTATCTAAAGTAAAACATTTGAATTAACCTTCTAAGCATTTGAGCACTTTAGTTTGTCCATCTAATTGAGGATGATATGATGAGTTATGAGCAAGTTGAGTGTCCAAATATGAAAATAAGTCTCTACAAATTAATTGTAAATATAGGATCATGATCATTTACTATAACTTTTGTGGTCCCATGTAATTTTTGAATAGTATTTATAAACAATGTTGCTATAATGTTTGCCACAAATGAGTGTGTCAAGCATCTAAATGTGCATATTTGGTGAGATGATCCACAACAAACATGGTGAATTTTTTTCCTTTAGATTTAGGCAAACATGTGATGAAATCAATAGATAACTCCTCCCACATTCGACTTGGAATATATAAGGGTTGCATATGATCCAGAGTCTTAATTGTCTCCTTTTTATTTTGTTGGCATACCATGTACTCCGCTACAAGTTTCTTAACATCACCTTTAGGCCTTGCCCAAAAGAAATCCTACTTGATTGAATAATTTCTTCAAAGATCTTGATTGACCCCCAACTGGAGAACCATGGAGCTCCTCAAAAATCTTGTGTTTGAGTGTGGAATTTTTGCATGGGTATAATTTCTCTTATACAATAAAGAGTTCCTTCCAACAAAGCTTATCTAAATTATTGGGATCATTCTACAACTTTTGAATGAGATTCCTGATAGCAACAACATTCTGTCACTTTGCTTTGGCTTCTTCAACCCAATCTACTTGTACTATTGAAATGATACACAATAATGCCTCCTTTTTCTCATCCTTTCTGAATAGTGCATCAACCACTATATTCTCCTCCCCTTTGTTATAGACAATTTCAAAGTCATACCCAACATCTTAGTGACCCAATTTTGTTTTTCTTTAGAGAATAAACATTGCTCCAAAAAATAAGTCAAACAATCATGATTTGTCTTAACTTTGAAGTGTCCACCCATAAGATATGGTCTCCACGGTTTCATTGCACGAAGAATAGCTAGCATTTTCTTCTCATAAATAGGTTTGAGTTGATTCTTACCCTTTAGTTGACTACTTTCAAAGGCAATAGACCATCCTTCTTACATGAGAATTACTTGTATACCATTTTTTGAAGCATCACACTCCATAATAAAATCCTTGGCAAAGTTTGGAGTGGTACACATAACCTCCTTTAGTCTCTCAATTGTTATGCTAACTCATTTCATTGAAAAACATGCTTTGCGGGGATGCTGCTATGTGACCATAGTTCTTAACAAATTTTCTATAGTATCCACCAAGTCTTAGGAAACTCCTCAAGTTCTTAATGGTTTTAGGAAAAGACCACTCCATTATAGCCTTGATTTTATTAGGATCAACCTTTACTCCTTTATGAGACGCTATGTGACCCAAGTATTCCATGTCTTTGAGACAAAGCACATTTGGAAGGTTTAATATAAACCTGGTTTTGTTTGAAAACTTGTGATTCTTGATATATTTAGTGCAAATGGTCGTTTCGTGTCTTTCTATAAATCAATATATCATTAAAGAACATCAATACATACTTCCTCAAAAATGGTGGAAAAATGAATTTCATTTAACTTTGAAATGTAAAGGTAGCATTAGTAAGTCCAAATGACATCACTAGAAATACATAATGACCCTCACAAGTCCTAAATTCTTTCTTGGGAATATCTTCTTCCTTAATTCAAATTTGGTGATAACCTAATCTAAAATCAAAATTTGTAAAAAACATAGCTCCATTTAGTTCATCTAGTAACACATCAATGATTGGAATAAATAACTTATCTTTGATGGTGTACTTTTGAGATCTCTATAGTGTAAAGTACGGATCTCAAACAACAATAAATATAACTTAATTGACAAGAAATAATTTCATTTACAATTATTCAAAAGAATTATCCTCATTACATGTCATGTCATCTTTCAACATTACATTCTTACATAGGACATAAATACATGGAATATTGAGATACAATGATTTGACTTAGGGAGACCATCACCAACAAGTCATAACAATATAATGGAAGTACAACATCGTACACATACACTAGAATCATCCACGATAGATGTACAAATTGGAAGTACATATGCCAATAACAAGTCAATAATAATGTGGAGATGCAAATAAGAAGGTCTCTTACCATCTTCGACTTTCTCATAGTCATCTGCAAATTAGTAGACGAGAACATGGTCCAGACACTTTTCTCGCCCAACCATGAAGCTTACGCTTTTTCGGAGAGTTCTTCTTGACATGAAGAACCACCAACCCTACACGAGATGCTTAGCAAAAATAAATCAATGTACAAGATGGAATTTGGTGCATGCCTAATATATCTACATGCATTTCTATCATACTAGAACATGCTATGATCGATACTAGGATATGAAAGAGAGCAATAATATAAAATAAACCCATCTATTTCAATGGTCTACAATTGCTTGGCCAAGCATATAGCCGTATACAGCTAATCTGAGTAGAACTGGAAAAAAACAATCTACACCCTTCGATGACCCATATTTGACACCCGTCTCGGAAGGTAAACTTTCCACAAACTATCATGAATACAGTATCACACATAATAATTACAGTAAGAAAACACTCATGAATACAGTAACATATACAAGGACCACAGTAAATAAATAAACGCTCTTATTCTTTCATGCAAAAGATTAACATTTATATACATTACATGATATTACTCGAAATGATACATCAATTAAAGTACATGCCAATATTAAAATGTTTTTACGAATAATTTAGAATTATCTTCATTTATTATAGAACAACTGTAAATCAGACTACTGCGATAACTTTCTCATTTGTCGATGAAATTTAAAAATTCAAAAAGATACGGAAAGCTGGAGAGTGGGGGAACAAAACCCATAAATTGTTTGAAGAAATTTGCAATACTTATTGAGCAGTTCGTAACAGAAGTTGACTGAAAATTTTAGGCTGTGAAAAAGAAGAGTTGTAAATTCAATTAAACCAACGGGCAACGCAAGGTTAAGTTTAATTATTTCTCCACGTTGCCTAGATATAAACCATATCCTAGACATGCATTTGACCTATCAATAACGTTTTCCCTTCTTCATGTATTTCGAAATGCACATGCACTTCTAAATTCTTGACTGGCAAAATCCTATGTAATTATGTTAATGTTGCTGTCAGACTTACACTTCTCTCCGTAAAAAGGTTTACCAGTTCCCAGTATAATAGCAATTTAGATCAGATTCATTACAACAGATTTTCCAATACTTTTATCAATGGCAAGTTTTATTCAATTTGCAGATTTGGGTTCATAGCACGTAAGCAAAGAATACAAGTTCATTAGTCAAGAGGACAGACACTGAACCAGCAGCTTGGGAAACAGCTTAAGCTTCTTATTTGGCATGTCTAAGCGCTTTCTGGTTCATCACAGCTCCAAATCTTGTAGCCAATAATACAATGGAGTTACAAGAGGATGATGACACATTTTTTTGTGCAAACTGTTTGGATTTTTATATTTTATGGCATCTTAAACCTTTGAATATGCTCATTTCTACAATCTGATTGGTAGGCTCAATTTTTTTCCAGTGGCGAATTTCTAAGCCAAAGGTGGAATACTCAAAGATTTGCAATAAAGAAAGTAATAGTCATTTGGTGATTACCTTATAAATATGAAATATAATGAGAATTGCTTGGCACTATGCTTTCCTAAAGTCTACCAGATTTTGCCCCCTAGCCAGAGCGTATGTATTTATTTTAAGAGAATACAATGCCATTTCAAACTAAACAGGAAATTTCTAATAAAAAAATTAATAAAACTAAAAACTCTTTCCCAAGTATCATAATATTAGAGAGGCATTCTCTCAACGGTTTGCATAGAAAGTTTCAGGTTATTTAAATGCAGCTCAACATCATAGAAAATGATGTGTAGGTGAAACAAAAGAAACAACATGCTTTTTGGAAGTAATTTATATCAAAATTAAAGCTTTACACTTGCTGATATGGTTGCTTGACCAAAGACCAACCCAGGTTCCTCAGCAAGAGACGCATCTTCCTTGTGATTTATACCTGCTTCTACATGCTTGATCAACATGTGAACATCCATTATTAAATCGCAGGCAGAATTTATCTTCTAATATGGTTGGGATTTCTTGGATGACATGCATTTAAGGTGAAATCTGCTAGAAAGGCCAAAAGAATAGACAAATTATTGCAGATAGATTTACTTCATGCAATTTCGTTTAATTTCAGTTAAATGTTAAAATATAATTTATTTAATTTAATGTCTTTTTATTTAAACAATTGAATTCTTGTAGTTTATTTCACGATTTGCATTTTAATTAACAACTTTAACTTAGTTTCTTTTTTCATAGTAGTAATCATGAAATTAATTTTAAAGTAAACTATTTAGATAACTATCAATAGTTAAGCCCTTAACTAATATTATTTTAAGTATATTATTATTATAAATAAATAAAAATTTCAACATTTGGGAACATAATCTTTTATTTGTTTTAATCCAATTTATTTTCTTTTGAAATCAAAGTGATCATAAAGACATTTATTTCGCTCGAATTTATTTCCAATAAAAATAAAACTATATGATTTATTTTCAATTTAGTTTATGCAACGAAACACAACGTGACAATAGTCTAGACATATATGCCAAGTGTCATCCTTTTTACCATCACCATGCATGCCTTTGGCATCTCCTAAACCATATTCTCGATCTCAATTTTTTGTATAAAGTGGTATTTGTAGGACATGAATGTTGGGTGGTTGGCTCCCTCGTACTAGTTGAATGAAATGATTTTGATCCATTTTCGAAGGTAGTCCTTTTGGAATCTCTCCAAAAACTACTAAAAGTTCATCTACAAATACTAGTAGATCTAGTGGTGTAGAATCCATTGATTGATAATCTCTTGATGAAAAAAATGGGCCACAAATTTAGGTGCCCCCTTTTTAAGCATTGTTTGCATTTGGTGAGAGCTTTCCATTTGTGAAGGCTATGCATGCAACTTGCTTTGTTCTATTATTCTTGTGAGTGAAAGTACATAAATAACTCTTGGAAGTTCATCTCAATTGTCCCAATGTAGTTAGTAAATTTACCCCCAAAACAATATCTATTGCACCCATGGAGATAACAAACACATGGCAATTAATTTGGTATTCTCCCACGGGCAATTTAATGATCTCATTTCTCCAAACAATTGACAATGCCCCATTTTCAATCATGACCTAAAACTATAGAGTTGCATGGATAAAACAATTCAAACAAGTAAACAATTATTTTGTTGACAAGGTTGTGAGTACTTCTTGAGTCTATCAACACTAGTACTTGTTTTCTTCAAGTAACCCACTACCTTGATAGTTTATGGGGCGCTAAACCATAAAGTACTAATATTTCTTCATCATTTCTTTCCTCACTCAACCCTTCAATGTAGATCAAATTTGTTTCTACACATTTATGTCTACATTTGCTGTCACAATTAAAATATAACCCTTTCCCTTTTCTCTACCGTTTGATGAGGAGTCAATCTAGTGGATTGAGGGAGTGATTGTGCTAAACAACTCTTCTCTCTTATGCCATTGAACTCTTTCCTTCTAGAAACTAAAAACTTCTTCTACCTTGTGTGCTAAGACAAAAGATTCATATATAGAATTAGTGCTAAACATGCATATCTCAATTGGATGCAATCAATACCAAATGAATTTATTTAGTTCTAAGTATAAGGAAGCCATTGTCACTTCTTTCCCATTTGCAATTTGATGTATGTAAAAAAAATCTCCATTTGATTTATCCAAGTAAATGGATCCTTGCCATCAAACTTGCACATATCCACCTTTGGTATTGGGTTCCTATATCCCATATAAGTGTTAGCATTTTGGATTTAGATTGGATAACCTAGATTATCCACCTTGATTGTTTAAAATATTTAGTTGTGATCTTCATTGATTTGAATATAACCATTGATATTTGCCATGTGCTCTAAATGCTAGATATATCTCCTTGTATGGTATTCAATTTTCCTTGCAAGTTTTGCATATCCTCCATCTTGTTGGTTTTATCCCTTGCCTTTTGATATAGTATATATCTCCTCTACTAATGAATCACCCTTGTTAGGAATCTCACTAGAAGTGTATGAATTCTTGCCCCTACCTCTAGTTTGTGGTTTAGTCATATCAAGCAAAATCTTTTTTTTTAAATAAAAATTAATCAAATGATTTAAAAAAATTTAAAGCCCCAAAATTAAAATTTAAAAGAATACACACCTAATATTTTTCTAATCTTTCCAAAAATATAGAAAATCCACAAATTGTAGCCTATAGAGTGAATTTATTTAAAACCCTAAAATTGTAATAAATTACTAAAAGTGACTCCAAACGCCTCCACATTAGGACCATTAGTGGATCAATGCACCCTTGTTTAACCTCTAGGCTTCAAGACACAAATTAGTGATTTGTAGCCTTGAGAATAAATTTTGTAGAAATTTAATTATGCAATAACTTCTCAAATTCTACTTCAAATGACATCAAATCTATGATGTATCTTCAATATGGCCTTGAAAAACCATTTAAAATTAGAACAATTTCACCAAAATGAGAGAGACATGCACTTCTCAAAATGACCTCCCAAATAAATAAATAAAATGCCTTGTTTATTGCTTTAATGGTGCTTAGATCATGCTTTCATACCATTTGTAAAGAATAAATTGCACATGAGAAGAATATAATAGGAAATATGCTACAAATAATTGATAATACTTAAAAATAATAAGCCACTTTGAGGGAGAAAATCTCAAAATATCTCCAATGAGAACATCATTCACATTATGATGATGATAAACTAGCCACTAGGTCCTTTACATACCCTACTTATGCCTTGAATGTCACCCATGCCAAATTAGATATCTAAATAAGACTATATTAATGATTATATAACATAAATAGCATAAACAAGAGTTAAGCTAACCACAAGCTGACTACTCATAATCCTATGCACACTATAGGATTAAGAGTGCAACATAGTGTAAATATCATGAATGTTACAAATATTAATCTTGAATCTACATCTTGTATTACAATTGGATTTTAGTGTTCCATGGTCTCATGCCTACACTATTGTAAATTGGATTTCACACTTATAATACTACTATAAATCTATTTCTTGCAACCACTAACCTAGTGATCTTACAAAGAAGCATGTTAATGCCTTTAATTTGTATGTGATTGATTTTACTTGGAAATATTATAAACCAAAACTAAACATGAAATCAACTAAATATTTAATTTTAATACTTTCTTGAGTGTTGAAAATTTTCAATTTGCAGTAAACAAACAATTACGAAAGCATAGTATACAAAAGAACATCACACAACAAGAGAACACAATATATATCTTGGAAAAACTTGATTTAGAAAACTCTAGCTTGGAATAGGGTTGTGTCTCTTTTTGGGTATTGAATGAAGACATTATAAGTAAGGTTTATTCTCATGGAGCCTTCAATAACACCATGGGACTAACATATTTATTTTTTCATACCCATTAAAGCTTATTTATTTGACTCTAAAAATATTTTAACCAACTTTGCATTCAATTGGAATGGGTACAACATTTTTATAATTCACTCAAGATAGATATGCGTTTATTTTCTTTCTAATATTTTGTATTTATCTTTTAGACTTCTCTCCATGGATATTTGGAAACACCATGCTAGCAACAAGCCTCTTACCTAAGGAAGTTGAAGCATACTAATTATTCTAGTAAAAGATATGAGCGAAAGGGAAATCGATGGGCTTCATGATTGTTGGCCATAGCATGAAAAAACTAATCTGTGTAAGAAATATTAAAAGTTTGAAGTTGGCAACTGAGCCTCATCAATAGCCCTATAAATTAGGATGGCTAAGATTTTGCAACACACAAGGTAAATCTTGATTAGTAAATTTATACTAGCACAAACAAATCTATACCAATAATGAGAAGTTTCACAAATGTAACACATGGTCTATGAAACAATCTTTGGGATTTTAAAAGCTAACTCTCCACATAATGATTCACTAACTTATTTTATTTCAATTTAGGAGATAAAAAGCAAGAGAAAATAAAAAAATAAGACTATTTTAAGGGTGATTGCCAAGAATAGTGAATTCTATTAGTACATATAGTAGAACATTTTAAATTAGTAATGAAATTGCACCACAATATTGAAGAGTAGATATTATGCATGGTCATGGTTTTGTAAGAATTCAACCAACATTACTAAATGGGAGAACATGATAATTAATAAAATATTATGCACAAGATTCAAAATTCATTTGACCACTCAATATTATATTAATAAAGAGAAGATATGTAAATGAACATTACTCAAAAAATGATATAAAATTACGAATATAAATTAGGACAAGAAATAACAATATGATAATTAGAACTAGAAATTTGAAGTAGACACAATGAGCCATCTTCATTCAATTATCAATTATTAGTAAATATATGAAAATCCAATAGGCATAGTCCCATGCACACATTTAAAAAGATAATATGAATTCAAAAAGATTTCATAGGTTTGATGGTTTTCGTTCTATATTTGTAGAAAATATATCCCCAAAATTATGGTACTAGTACACCCTAATATTCTCTCCCTTTAAGAAAGAAGAATACCATTATATATCAACCCCTTATTCCAAAATATTTGATATTACCACCAATATATATCTCTTTAATATTCTTTTTCCTAATATAAAATTAACATTGTTAGAAATTTCAAACCCAATTGTGAACATTGAAGTCCACTAATAGTCTATATGCAATATTTTTGTAGTATTATTGTGTTGAGAAATGCCCCCTAAAATCCTTGATGGAATTCAATAACAATTTCTCAACCTTGTCCTACAAGATGCATATGAGCAGAATTCTATGTTCCTTTTGAACATGACTTCATTAATTAAATAGTATTGGAATCCTTGTAACCTACATGTTCTCCTTTCAATATAATGCAGATTTTCTAGGTATTTCCTAGTCTCCATAAATTAGCCTTTGTCCCTAAACCATGAACTTGATTCTTCATCATACTTAGCTAATACTTCTTTGGCTTTAGGGACTTGCATTAGCTTTGATTTGACATCTTTAATGATATGTCAACACAAAGCATTCCCTCTACCAACATGGTAGGTCTAATGTCTATTATCATATTCCATAATTTTGGTGATCCAATTACCATGCTTTTCACTTATTTCACCTTCCACGATGTATTCCCTTATAATCAAATGTACCACAATTGATGTTACCTTATTTCTAAACAATAGATGCCAAAAATTATTCAACCCTTTCACCATAACATATGTTTTTTTCTCAACAAAGTTGTATTTTAATTCATGTTTCTTTTGGAGTTCTTGAACTAAAGGCAATGGGGCATTCACATTTTCTTGAATCATCTTTCTAAGTGAGCACCACTTCTATTCTATAGTCTCCACTAAAGGTGTACATCAATCATTCTTTTGTGAAGTTGAGTTTTGTTAATATAGGAGCAAACGAAATAACCTTTTTTATTGCTTCAAAGCTTCCTTTACTTCAAAAGGCCACCCAAATTCTTTATTGTTCTTTAAAATCAGGGTTATTAGCCTTACCAATCTTGTGAAGTTTTAAATGAATCTCCCCACAAAATTGATCTTTCCAAGTAAAGACTAAAGTGAAATTTTGTTTATGAGTAGGGACAATTACAAGATAGCCTATACTCTATTAGGACCTATCGTGATTCCCTTTTTTAAATAATATGCCTAAGGAGCTTACCTTGAGGCACTCTGGAAATACATTTTTTCAAATTTGGGAAAATGCCAAACTCTTTATGTCTTTGACAAACTTACTTAAGGTGGTTGAAATGATTCTCACCTTTTCGATAGAAAATAATGATGTCATTTAAATACACCGGTATTATCCTACTCATCAATTAACTAAATTTTATATTCATAGCTTTAGAATGTTGCAACCACATTGGATAGGCCAAAAGACATCTTGGCATAGGTGAATGTTCCCCATTTGGTGGTGAGCATAGTTTTGTGTTGATTTTCTTCCTTTACCCATACTTGACTATATCTATAGAAATTTTTAAGGAGAGCAAACCATTCAAAGACAACCACTATTTCTAGTAATCACTCTATTAATGGAAGTAGATAGTGATCCTTTAACAATGCTCTATTTAGACCCTTGAAGTCCACATAGTCAAATTTCTCCACTCTCCTTCCACACGGGTATCAAATTTGATGCTTGTGCATTGAATGCATGATTGGGAATATGATTCTTGATTTGATCAACTTTGTGAACTCTTGCTTCATCAAGATCTCAATTTTTGAGTTGATGGGTTGTTCTTTCAATATTATTAGTTGTTAGTGTAGGTTTTATTTTCCTATTGGGTTAATTTATTTTCCCTTAGTCATAGGTTTTTTTTTACACTTTTATTAAGATTGCTTACATTAATAAAGTGACTTTAGTTAGTCAATTAGTAGTAGATAATATTCTAAGGTGTCACCATCCTAAAAGGTAGTATTTACTATATTGAGACTACTTGATGGTTAGTCCCTATTAGTTGGATTTGCCACCTCCATCTTCTCCCTAGATCTGTATAAACTCACTATCTAACTTGTATTTGCATATTCACTAATGCATACTTTGACATACATGTACATTGATTCATGTATTCATTCTTTTGTAGTTTCTCTTTGAGCTCCTAATGCAATATTGTAATCTTGACATGTGCACATCTTTTGGTATCACAAGTCTATAATTGTGTTATTTTATTTATATTTTTATAGTTTATCTCTCTCATAGAAAGATTCATTTGTTTTGGATTTTTGACATGGTATTAGAGCTTTTTTTAGAGTTTTGAGTTCATGGATTCTTTATTAAGAGATTGATTTTTTTTGTATAATCTAAATTTTCATATGCTCTTCTCTTGCATTTCAATACAATTTGGAGAATTAGAAAGGAATTATGAAGATCTTTTAATTCTATATTTGCATGTGTTTTTTATTAAATCTAGTGGTTGCATTTATTTTGACTATAG
Source organism: Sequoia sempervirens (assembly GCA_007258455.2). Classification (NCBI taxonomy): domain Eukaryota; kingdom Viridiplantae; phylum Streptophyta; class Pinopsida; order Cupressales; family Cupressaceae; genus Sequoia; species Sequoia sempervirens. The sequence continues at coordinate 245,817 of VDFB02259167.1, forward strand.
TGGCAACATTTTTTTATCATTCCATTGCATTTGCGAGGCTCAAAAAAGTCAAATTTAGATTTGTTTCACACAATTTGACCTCCATATAATACAATAGCAAACAAGAGTTTAAAACTCAAATTTGGCAAACAAATTTTTATTAGAGTAGTTTTGGTCCAAACAAACCCAACCATTATGCTTAGGATGTTGGACAAACAATTTTTTTAAATTTTTTCCATATTTAGCACTGAGAGCATTTGAGGCAATTTTTTTTTGCAAAGGGGTCGTCCGACCCTTCTTGTGCAGTCCATATGGTAGATTTTTGAAAAAAATAAAAAATAAATTAAAAGGTTTTTTTGTGCCTAGTTAGTGCTACATGCTAAGTGCTTAGCACTAGCACATAAGCACTTAAGTTCCTATGTAGGGGTTTAAACCTCGTGCATCTTGTAGACTGGTCATTAATTGCTTGTAGCTTTGGAGCCGCTTTTTACAATTGTGACCATTTTTTAAGAAAATCATGATCATTTTGTTGACTATTGCTTGAAGTCAACTCAATTTCCACCCAACATGCACTAATGCTAGCAACACCACCAGGGGCCCATCAGAGGTTGCCTATAGTCCAAATTGAGTCTTTTTTTCTAACTTGCATAACGTTTTCCACAAGTGTTGGATTTTGGTGAATGAATAGTCAATAGAAGTTGGAGATAAGAACTTTCTATCCATAGGGTTTTGAAAATAATTTTTTCCATTTTATCTAAATATTGTAGGTTGAAGCTATTTATTTTTTCTTCAACAAGCCATAACTTTTGCTCCAAAGCTCCAGTTTTTGGAAAAAAGTAGGCGTTGGAAAGGTATTGGAGAGAAATATATAGATACAAGGTTATTTTTTTCATATTTTTGTATCAAGTTCATTTTATATCAAATGTTGTATTTTTTGTTATTGTGGGCCTAGAGAGCATTATAATATGGTAAAATCCTTGTAAACACACTAATCATAAAGTTTCAACATTGTAATATCTAGGAGGTGATTTTTGAGACTAGTGGAAAGAGGGGGTGTCTTTTGGTATCTTTTTTTTTGTTGCATATTTGCATTCTAGATGATTGCATGGACATATTAATGGTTGGATAAGTTTGTAATGAGATTCTTGGTCTTTGATTCTATCATTTAAGGATTGTATCATAACTTTTCCAATTCACCCTTATGTGATAATCCTAGATAAGGACAATTATGAGTCTTGGAAAAAAGACATTCTAACCCATCTTAGATGGATCAAAAATTTTCCTTACTTTAATGGGCTCATAATACAACTAGACACATTTGGAAGGAAATCAATATGGGGTAATAAAGTTGATCATATAGTAGAATTAATTTGTTCTAGTGTTGATCATGAAATAATGTGGGCTATAATAGACATTGATTGTCCTCGTACACTTTGGAATAATATTTGGGAGATGTTTGGAGACCATCAAATTTATTCATTCCCAAATAATTCTACTTCAAATTTCCTCATTCCCCTTGATGATGTATATAGTATACCCTTTAATGATGATACTATAAAAGAGCTCAAGTATTTTGAAGGTCTTGAATGTTCAAATGACATAAATACTTCTCTTCTTCCTTCTCTTCCTCGTATTGAGATCAAATATCCATCTACTATTTTTACTTTATAGTTCATAGTTGCTTCTTTAAGAGCTTTTGGTGATTCTTTGCAACATGGTAGACATAGTCTTCCGAATATAGCTCTATGGGATGATTTATTGATAGGTATTTTAGACTTTTCCATGGAGTCTCATCTTGAAAATTTGGGAGAAACTATTGATTCTATTTTTCTTCTCCTTGATGAAGTTGATTCTTATTCAATTGTTGGGATGGAACATACAAATGGGCTTTTGTTATTTTTCCATGTGATCACTCATCACAATTTGACAGGAGTGTGAATACTTTCGAGCAACATTTGGAGGAGGCATATTTGTCTTTGGATTGTGTTCTACATATGTTTCTAGTACATTATCGATTGTCATCTTTAGTAGTGTGCCCTAGAACATTTGAATTGGTAGTGGCAACTTTCAACATCAACATGGAGACACTTGAGAAGAGTTCAAAGACTTCATACATTTTGAGTTTTATTCCTTCATTTTCTTTTTAGGAATGAGAAGACATCATGCATAAACCTTTGAATTTGTTTCTTTATAAGGGGAGAAATGTTGTTCAACAATCATGAACCATATTCTACATCCAATTTTGAGCATCTATTATTGGATTGTCTCTACATTGTGGGTGGGGAGAGGGCTTCTTAGTCCTTCCATTTCTTTTCTCTCTATTATGGGGGGTATGTACTTCCTTGTTGCAGGAGGGGGCTTCTTCTCATTTTGGGGGATTTTCTATGTACATGGGTACCTAACATGGCCTCATTTTCAAGACTCATCATCATCATTTCACCCACCCAAGCTATGCTTAAGGGGTGTGTTAATGTATGCTTTTATTTTTCTAGTGGATTAATTTATTTTTTCTTGGCCATAAGTTTTTTCTACACTTTATTAAGATTTCTTAGGTTAATAAAGTGAGTTTAACTATTTAATAACTAGTAGGAAAGGTGTTGAGGTGTCACCATATTAAAAGGGATGAGAATTTACTATTTTTAGAATACTTGGTGGTCACTCACTATTGGTTGGATTTTCCACCTCCATCCTCTCCTTAGTTCTTTATAAACTAGCATATTAATTATTGCATACTTTAGCATACTTGTACATTGATGCATGTAATGATTCCTCAACAACTTCTCTTTGATCTCCTAATACAATATTGTCATCTTTACATTTGTACATCTCTTGGAAATATGGGTTTGTAATTGTGTTATTTCATTTATACTTTTATAGCTTATCTCTCTCATATAAAGATCTTGGTTATTCATCTATTTTATATTTCAAACACTAGTTTTACATCCACAAAAAGTTCTATTAATTTTTCATAAGTCCATATGCCATAACTTGATCATATTCTGAGCAAGAGAAAATGAGCTTATAATTTTTTTTATTGCATACATTGCCATCCTTTACTCTTTTTTCAGGAAAAATTTAATATCTAAATAGTCTCCTTTCTTAGCAAAGAAATTTATCCTGTCTTTCTTGACATCATTAGTAGTGAATGAATTCTCCAAACTAATTAAGCCTCTAGTGAGCTTGGTAGTCTTCAAATAAAGAATTTTATCTCCATACACTTTGATGGGTTGAATGTTTGTCTTGTTTTTCCATTGATTTTAGCCTATATTTTAGTCCTTTTTCCTTGAATTGTCATAATAATTTTATAAGATTAAAAGTGATTAATATGGATTAGAGGATAAATATACCTTAGGAAGTAACCAGTTAATTAGTACTAATTTTAGTGGTTATGTGTGGAAACAAGGTTCCTGTGGCCATGAGAAGTAATGGAAAATATTTTCTTCATCCTTGTTGTCGCCAACTCCAAATCAACATTGTTGATATCTTTTGCATAATAATAGCCAATTGGTTCATAATTTTTTGAGGGAGTGGATAGTTAATGTCTTTTTGCATAATGTTAGTAAATTGATTTTTGACTTTTAGAAAGAATGGTTGTAGGCCACTTCATTCTTTCTTTAACCAATCTAGATCTTGTTGAACTTCAAAAATCGTATGTATTATTTAGATGATTTGGTTTTCATGTAAAAGACTACATAAGCCTCATTTTTGTATCGAACATTTCCAAATTTCTGAACAAAGCAATATGATATTGAAAATATTAATACCTGAGTTGAACGTAAGAGCTTGTTGATTATTCTCTTCAACCGGCCAATTGGGAGGCAAGGCCCACTCTTCAACCACAGGTTGAATTTACTTTTAGGCTGCTTTGTGAGTATGATTTATGTTCAGTGATGGTTATTTATCCTGTGAGCTTAATTTAAGTATAATTCAGTAATTGTTATTTGTTTGTGAGCGTGGTTTATATGTCATCTAGTTTACTATATTTTATCTAAGCATTTGAAGTTAACAATTTTTTTTTTTGGAATTTATATCCATTGCACAATTTTTGTTGTCAGGTACCACAGGTCCTGTTGCCAAAATTAGCAGGTCCTATCACCAGAACTCTATTAATGCAAATTGTTGCAGATTCAGGAGTCCTTTAACCTCAAAACAAAATTAGTAGTGTTTAATTAGAGATAAATTGGATATAACTAGATCTTATATACATTAAAATATTTTATTTGATTTGTTAGTTTAAATCACTTGCTGGTTTCAAAGGTTTGCTTTAGAAGTACAATTTAAGAGTGTTATTTTTGTTATTCTATCAAAGCATTTAGATTTGATTGTTTTTCATTTCATCGTGACTTAACTTGCTAATTTCACCCCTTCGGTACATAACCACAATGCCTTTCAAGAGCTTACGATCCCTAGGTTGACATATAGGGACAAACTAAGGAAGCCAACACAAAGAATTGATTCAACCAATTTGATAGAATTACAAGGACAGTTTATCCCTAATATTGATCCACAGTTTTGTCCAAACACACTTCCTCTATTTTAGGTTCTAATAGAATTCCAAATTTCTTTGATTGGTGCAAAAATATCAATATTTTTTGGTGCTTTCAAACACTTTCTAGTGATCTTTATTATCAAGATTTGACAACCTTATGATTACTTTGAAATTATTATTATTGTTAAAAGATATTTAACTAGGTCAAATTATTGACCTATTGTATCCATTTGGTTTGCTTCCATATTTTGTATCCTTGGAATCACCTAGAAATTAATAACTTCAAAATTTTCTAAGAGGTCCTAGAATCTATGATTGTATGAACTCATTCTACTATTCTTAGTTGCAACACTGGTGCAAGGGCACCCTTGGTTTCAGGTGCACCCTTGGTTCCATGCAATGGATTTTTGGATTTTTATCATGGGAATGTTGATTTCATGTAATAAGGTCTTTTTAGTCCATTTCATGTCATTTGGAGTCAAGTTTGAGTCTTTAGGTGCAAGGTAGGCAAAAAGTGTAAAAGTTGTCAAAATGCAAGAAAAGTTGTCAAGCAACTTTTGCAAGATTTGTGAAAATGATGTTTTGCTAACTCCTTAACCAAAAGATGGTTAGAGACAGTTGAAATATGGTTGCAAAACCTTAAATATGTTTTGTATCCTCGATTTGAGAGGTTGGAATGAGAAGCTCTCTTGCACATTGAATTCTTGTGTTTTTTGGCATTTCATTAACTTATGTCACGTTGTATGGGTTCTTGTTGCACTGTATAGATGGAAGGTTGATGGTATGTTGTAGAGGGAACTCTTAATTTTCATTTTCTTCTGGTTTGGTTGAAATCCATCGAGTTTTGAGGAAGATATCCATGTTTTAGTGAAAATTGGGTTAAACCCTACCTAGGGTTCCAGGAAGCACTAAAAATGCATTTACTCGTATTTCCTCCTTGAAAAAATCGTGAAATATTGTACATAACTCTATTTTGATGTATTTTAACTTGTTGCAAGAGTGGAGGCTTGGATCTTGCATGTGTGAGGGGGAATCTATTGATAGATTTTGCATTTTGGCTTGTTTCATAGTCAAAATTCCTCTTGGTGATTGCTTTGCCAAAGTCTTGGCATTGAAGCATTTTTTGGCATTTAGGGAAGGTTAAAACAAGTAGAAGGTTGATGTCTACATCTAGGAAACCCTTTGGTTTTCCATTTCCATCATGGATTGAAGTTTGCACCTTGTTTGCATATGAGACAATTGATTGTCCCCTTGATTGCTACCACCTTAAGGTTTGTTCCATGCATTTTGAATTTTCCAAAGCCTTTTGAAAGGTTTTTAGGATCATTTGTTTCACCATTACACGCTATCCACATTGGTGACATGTTCGACATCATTGAGAGGTCTTCCACTCTTGAAATATCAAAAGGTTTGTCATTGTTGAAGAAGTATGTGTTGTCATAGTTACTCATTGAACCCTACGAAGATGAACCCATTGTTGTGAAATATGGTATCAATCATGTAACTTATGCCCTTGCTTTGCATCAAACACATTGCTTTATCTTCTTAATAACTAGTTCAAAATATTCAAACACCTTCAATTGATTGATTTTTCATTTTCTTGCAAGAAGTTTATGAAGTATCTTATTCCCTTTTGGTGAAACTAAACATGTCCCTACACTCACACCATTACTACATTGAACTCCACCAAAAAATAGTTTTTGTAGGTTCTCCCTTTTTGTAACCAAATTAAATTGAGATAGCATAATTACCTTGGAGACTTCTTGATCATCCTACAAATCTTATAAGTTTGAAGGCCTAAAAAACTAAATTTTTCATATGGATCCCATTATGATCCCTCAAACATCCAATTCTTTGTTGTATCTAAGGACTAACATAATTTACTTCATCTTTTATGAGGTCATAATTAGCTTTCTCTTCCTTTACAATCATAGTATGAGTTGACTCAAAATTCATTATCACTTCATGGTTGATGCATTCTTTAGAGATAGGATTGGATAAGACCTTTGACTTGAAATTGTACTTGTTCCTTAGAATGATGTGTCCAATATAGAGAGAGGTACCCACCTACTTTTGTGGTGAACTCTCTAGATAGACACAAATCAAATGATGGTGGAATATCAACTATCACTACATTTTGTGGGATTGTAATGTTTAAACAAGCATTCAAAGTAAGAGGAAGGTCTTTTATGATACCCATTTTATATACGATATTCCCATCTAATTACATGATTCCTTTTTCCATAGGCTCAAATGAGAGTTCTAATGCATCAAAAAATTGTTAAGAGGGTGGAAAAGATTGAAGGTAAACAAAGAAAGATAAAAGCAATACATAGCACAATACCTTCACCTAGAATCCTTGTTTCTCTCCTTGATGAGCAAAAATGGAGTGCACCCTTATTCCATTTGATTTGCTCTTTGATGTTGATATGTGGATTGCTCAATACTCTAGCATAACCTTGACATGATTTGATAAAAATAGATCAAAATGACATGTAGGTATGATAACTTGATGAGATTTGGTTGATGAGGGATGAAAGCCTCTAAATATAGATTCTTGAAGAGGAAAAAATAATGGTTATAAATGATTAATGATGGATGGCTAAGATTGAAGGAGGATTAGGGTTTAGATCAAAAATGCAGTCATGTGACAAGTGGAACATGGAAGATAGGATCTAGGTTTAAGATTGAGATAAGGACAAAACCCTTATGAAAATGGCTAGGATTAATAGGTTAAATGAGATGAATGGATAAGATGAAAAATTAGTTTGGCTTTTGGCTAGGTGTCTAGGTTCAAAGAATCTAGACAATGTCTTAGTTAGACATCTGAAGGGGACATTTATCACATGAGGAAAAACTTAGATTGTGATCCATATAAACAAGATGGAGGGATAGGATTATATGGACAAGGATAGAGGATAAAAGAAAATTAATTAAATAAATAAAGTATTTATTTAATTAATGACATCATGATGAAGAGATTATAATTAAATATATAGTAAATATTTATTTAATTAAAGGATTGAGATAAAGATGAGAATAATTAAATAAATAATAGATATTTATTTAATTAATGGATTAGGATAGGCTAAAATTAGGTGTGGTTAAGTAAGGTTAGATTTTAAGTGTCTACATTTTTCCCCTCTTTGATATGATGTAGTGAAGTGGCATTGCATCAAAAGAAGTTTAAAACATAGTGGGTGAGAGAGGATAAGGATAAAAAATGAGAGAGAATAAGGATAAAAAATGATGCCCTAGTCAATGGGAGGATGGAAAAGGATGAAGAAGGAAAGATTATGATGAATAAGGAAATATTGATGATTAGGTGATGTGATGCCCCTTGAGAGGACATGTTGGTTAGAAAACTAGTGTTCTCTCAAAATGGATGAGAATGATGGTGGGATTAGTATCAAGAAGAAGATGAATCGGAAGATAAAAGGGGATGCAAGAGATGAAAATGAAGGAGAATTTGATGATGATTAATAGGTTAAGCCAGTATGTATTGAACAATCCAAAAATTTAATATAACAAAGGAAATTATGCACCAAGGTATGAGGAACCAGGGTGGCAAGGTAACCTTTGCATGGACTTGACACTAAAACAATGACAAACATGACATACAAGATAAAAATGATGCCCCATTATACACCAATTGTGACACACCAAGATATAGATAGATCTAGGTGGTTGTAAGTAAGTGTAGTCATGGGTCAAAATCTAATGATAAAAATATAAATAAATAAAAAGACTCATTGCAAAACATGTCATGCAACCAACATATCTATTGCCAAAGATAAGATGATGATGATGATGATGATTGGTTGATTTATTTGCTTACATTAGGCTTGGATAATTACCTAAGCAAGGCTTTGATAAAGATGAAGTGCTTACATTAGGCTTGGAGAATCACTTAAGAAAGGATTTGATTTGCTTACTCAAGCTTAGATAATCACTTAAGAAAGGGTGTGATAAGATTGAGGATGCTTGATTGATTGATCGATGAAAGGATATGATGATTGATTAATGTTCGATAGCTAGGCACATGATATGATTTTGATTAAGGATTGGATGTCTTGAATGCAATGTTTGGATGGAATGAGTGTCAAACCTGAGGAGCTCAAGATTTTGATTTTTGATTTTTGATTTTTGATTTTTGAGATGGGATGGAAGGATGATTATTATTTTTATTACGTCTGAGATGGGATGGAAGGATTGGATGATTGGGATGGGTTGATGGGTTGGTATTTGATTTATTATGGATGAATATTTTATGATGGGATGAGGATGGATTCCAAATGCATGAGATTTGAAGACCAATGTGCTAGATACTAAGGATATACAAGATCAAATCCTTGACATAGTGTGGATGTGACTTCCACATCTAACACAAGGGGAAAGAATGGGGAAGGGTCGGTGATGATGGATGGTGGAATGATGGGATGATGTTAATCAAGGATCAAAGACAAGCCATGATAGGTTTATTATGGGTGGGTGGATGGGAAATATTTTATTATGATATGGAAGGATGGAGTGATAGAAAATGGGATGATATCCTAAGAGATGGAAGGATGGAGATGATATAAAATGGGATGATATCCTAAGAGATGGTGGATAAGAGACTACTACACATGGAACATGTCTCTAGGTTTTCACCATGGTACTTATCCAAGGCACTAATGAAGTGGTTTTCACCATTGGATGAATTGTTTCTCTTTACTATTTTTTTGGATAAATGCCTTGATGTTGGATCATGGTGAACACTCTTTGATAGA